>JAQIXQ010000440.1:0-29882 GCA_034700485.1 Pseudosinella alba
TGTTGTATTGCAATCAGTTATTATTTCGCTTTTCGTTCTCATAATGGAATGTAGAGGAATGGGAATCGAGTTGGAAAGGGGAAGAAAAATAAACAAACTTATTCTACCTTAATACTACCTATTTACATTATAATGTGAAAAATGACATGTACTTTCCACATATACGTGCACACCTTATCCTTTGGATTTTTTTCTAGATTTTTCCAGCAATCACAAAGAAACATGAAACTTCTTATTTCCGTTTCCATCCCTTGCCGCAGAGTACGTTATTCAAAGCCTTAATTCACGATTGCCCTTAACGTGTCGAAATCTTTCTGTCGCAGTCATCACTGCTTCTGGAACGTACAATGAGCATAAAATGGGGAATTATAATGAAACGTTATTGCGCCAAGAGGAACTACATGGAAATGTAAGCGTTGATCTTCCGACGCTAATTATCGTAGCTGTTAGAACCTCACCCGGGAACTTTCACTTTGAAGCCCAAGTGAGCTTTAACCGGACCAGGGGGGAATTTGACAGTGTGTCCCGTATTTTGAGAATGAACAGAATTAGCCGGAGTGTCCGTTGCTTAAACAGTGGGAATAGGATGGCCTATGAGCATCTTTGCTATTGTAAATAGTTTCCTGTCTTTGGTGATATTACATAGATACTTATCATAAATTTATATCAGTACTGTTTAATTTCCTATATCAGATTTGATTAGAAAGTTATTTTTTTCTGGAAAATTTTTTCTGTACAACAAATTAACGTTGGAAATAGAGTGCATGTAAATATTTAGCAAGTTTTATTAGCTCGCTTAAATAAGCCATATATCCGGGTCCCGGATTCCGGGAAGATGCAGCATAGCTCATATTTTTCCGGGGCGTTAGAAAAAATCATCGTGGTAGTGATAATGGAATCCGCCGCCGAGTAGTCCAAAGTCATCATACCAGTCCAGGTTCTAATCCGACGACAGGCCCGCCTCCATAATAACTGCCTCCATAGCCGGAGCCCAACCCTCCTCCTAACCCCAAGCCGGGTGCTGTCGCTATCACTGGAGCTGGAGCTGGATGGGATGAAACAAGTACATAAAATTGTGTCACTGTCTCAAAATTATGTAATTGTGAGTGATCAATAATCATGACTAGTAGGCGCAGAGATGATATATCAGAGAAGGCATATCATTTATGTTGAGGAGTGGCAATTAATTAAGGAGTCATATACATGATTAGTTTTAACCATGTTCCTGGTTGAATTCATATTATTTCTGTTGAATTACGTTAGTTTTTTTACCTGCTCCAAATCCCGCTGCCCTCATTTGTGTTCTGCATGATTTGAATATCTCACGCAGATAAACGTAAACTACAAAGGATATGGAGCATACCCCCATTATTATAATAGCAATAAAACCAGGTTCCTTATACAAGTCATCCATTCTTATACTGCATACTGGTCAAATTAATATACATAATTATATGGTTAGATTTTTATTGGAGAGTGAATTAAACTACAGTTTTATTAGGATTACAGAATACTAAGGAGAATTCTACTATGACTTGGAAGAAGCCGAACGGGTTCGCTATTCAAACAAACTTGTGGGACCTTTTTTTCAAATAAGATATGAACAGAGAAATTATCCTCTTCGGATTTCTTATAGTGAAAACTATGGCATTTTATAGGAAGGAGTAAGGAGGGGGATGATGTATGGAGTTATTGTAATAAAATAATTTTATTGACTCTTATAACTAGGTACATATACTTTGGATAAACTTCATTCATAAACATTCATTCTTCATAAACATTCATTATCTGATCTCATAAGTACTTAATCAGTTTGTATCTCTTAACTGAATTGTTCAGAATCGAAGATAAGTAATTGCCTTTATAATCAATTTTATTGTAGTAATTCTCCATAATTCTATAAAGTATTTGTAGCTAGTAAAACTAAAAACTAGCTTGATTAACGATTCAGATGATCCGATTCTGTAAAAGATACTTAAATGCACACTTACGATTTAGACAAAATTGGATTTACTACATTGCAACACAAGTTACTTCATACTTGTAAATTTCAGCACATATTCTCTCGTTAAAAGCATAGAAAATGTATTATTTAGTATTTAGTACATAGCCTAATTAAAATTTCCTTTAAAGTCCCAGTAACTTACTTACGCATACTTTTGGTAAAGCTATTCACAACTTTCACCCATGCCCAGATTCACGGGATTCGGTCTGGGTCTTGCTTTTTACAACAACCCAATTGACACACCAAGGGCGGGACCTCTTCATGCTTCGTGACCACCCCCAATGGGAGAGTTGGAGGTGACACTCGATAAGTAGCAGTCACTGGCACCATGAAATCACTTAGATGTAACGGCCGCCCCGCCGTCTCCAAAGATGGGTCACTCCCCCATGCAAGATCATCCAGATCGTTAATGTAACCGGTGTCAGCTCCCCTGGAACTCTCTGCAAGCTCATTTAACTCGATGTCGGGGATGTCTCCGGCATCCTCAGTTGACCAATGTCGCGAAATGCAACAAAACAGGCGAGCGACAAGGGTCCAAAAACAACACATTTTGGAACCTAATAGAATAAAAATGAATTTTAATTTAATTTAAGATTTTTAAATAAATTGTCCAATTGAAATACAGCTTGGAATAAGCAATAATCACTTTTATAATGAACCTTACTAATGTCACAATGGGTGAAAGCTGAGATTTAATCCTTTGTTGAGAAATGGGAGGAAGTCTGTCTCCCTTTCAAAGATCTTAACCAAATAGAGAAATTACCTGCTCTGCAAAGAGAGGCAAAGTAAAATGAATGGGATTTGGAGAAAGGTGGCTTATTATCCCACTTCCGTTTCCATCTACTTTCACCCTCTACCTGATCTGATCCTTAATACCCTGTCATGGCATGTATGTTCACACCTTACATCAATGCATCACATCATATTGCTCTTGAGTTCAATTGGATATTAGGTATTAATGTCAGCTAAATTCCATATCGCTCTCAATACATGTAGATAAAATTCTATGTAGTTTGTCTCTCCAGAAAACTTTTTCGAGTAAATTTTGACTGAAGGGTGAAAGGCATAATGCAGTTTAAGCGCGTGGAAGGACAAATTTGGTAATGTCGGCGTTATCAACTCTGTTCATATAAGCAAATGCATACATAAGGATGATGTGAACAGGAAATGAATGCATATCATAGAATGTAATTGTTTAATTGTGTAATTAATTTTCTTCAAGGGAGTTCATGTTCAGTCTAGAACCATTCTAAATTACAATTTATTCTATTATTATACTTAATGGGTATATCAATGCACGATTAACAATTTACGATGGAAGATAAACAGGTTTGATAATATTTAGCAAGTTTTATTAGCTCGCGTAAATAAGCCATATATATATATATATCTGTGAAGCTGCAGCATAGCTCATATTTTTCCGGGGCGTTAGAAAAAATCATCGTGGTAGTAATCATTCGTCCAAAGCCATCATGCCAGTTCAGGTTGTAATCCTACGACAGGCCCGCCTCCATAACTGCCTCCATAGCCGGCGCCCAACCCTCCTCCTAACCCCAAGCCGGGTGCGGGTGCTGTCGCTATCACTGGAGCTGGATGGGATGAAACAAGTAAATAAAATTGTGTCACAGTCTCAAAATTATTGTAATTATGAAGTCATGTATCTACATAGTTAATTTTAACCATGTTCCTGGTTGAGTTCATATTTTATTTCTGTTGAATTACGTTGGTTTTTTACCTCCTCCATATCTCACTGCCAACATTTGTATTTTGCATGAGTTGAATATGTCCCGCTGTAAAAGGTAAACAAAAAAGGATAACAAAACAACTCCCATTATTATAACAGCAATAACAGCGGGTTGACTGTACCAGCCATCCATTCTTCTACTGCATACTGGTCAAATTAATTAATATGGTTAGGGTTTTATGGGAGAGTGAATTAAACAAAAAATTTATTAAGATTTTTACAGAATACCAAGGAGTATTCTCCTGTGACTTGGAAGAATCCGAACGGGTTCGCTATTCAAACAAGCTTCCTTACAATCCTGTCCTAAATGGACGGAGGTATTTGACCTTGACCCTTGGGAGGTCGACGGTGTGGGTGGGTGTCATGGTGACAAATGGCCCGGCTGTCGAAGCATGCTGTTAAGCGTATACTGTCTAAATCTAAGTTACATTTTATATTACAATCTCTATTCAATAGATCGCTGTTAACAGGATTATAAGCTCATAAAGGGACAGACAACTGAGAAACTGATACAGAGAAAATAGTATTATTAAAGCGTTAGCATAGCCATTAGCGATTCCGCCTAATTAAGATCGAGAATAAAGTTAAGTATTCAAACATTTTGTATCACATATTAAGTATTAGCGTTTTACTTTATTTATAAAATCTTACTTATACATTCATCGATATTTAATGCTTACCCGAGCAGGGAAATAATATAAGTCTAACACCCTTTTGTCGTACAATAACATAAAGTAAGTATAGGTACATAAAAAATCCCGTACAAGATTATCATATACTATGCCATGTAATATACTAGTCCTGTATCTACACGAAAATATTTTAACTAGAAAATATTTGACTAAAGCAACATTAGAGTTGCTGTGATTAATATAATCTTTCTACCTGTCTAAAGCTACCATTACATTAATTTTTCTTCTTCTTTGCTTGTTGTCCTTGATTCAAACTTTCCTGATGAAGGGCCATTAATTCTTGTTGGGTCTCTTGAGGTGCAGGTGAGTATCGGGAATATTCCATTGCGAATTCGCCCTTGCCTTGGGTCGAAGATCGTAGCTCTGAAGAGAAGCCAAACATGTTGTTCAGCGGAACCTCTGCCATTCCAACAAACCATCCTTCATTATCGTCCGTTCCGGTGATTATCCCCTTTCTCTTGTTTAGAATGCCCATAACGGTGCCTTGGAACTCAGTGGGACAAGTGACTTCAACTGACATAACGGGTTCAAGGATTTGCCATGCGCCATCCTCATACGCTGTAAATTTTGAAATACATCGATGTAAACATTTGTACAAGACTACGACTGATAAACGAGCAACTAAACCATGTTGCTAGTTAAACTTACTTTGTCTCATTGCTCCTTGGGCAGCTAGAATAAATGAAATTTCATTGGAATCCACAATATGTGAAGCTCCATCAACAAGACGGAATTTCACACCAGAAACTTTGTTGCCGGTCAGCCAACCCTTTTCACATGCTTTTCTGAATCCTTTTTCGATGTGGGGTACAAAGTTCTTGGGTATATTTGTTCCCACAGTTTGATCTTGGAACTGGATTCTTGTGTTATCATGAGGAGGAAGTGGCTGTAAAACGAAAAATAATCATTAATGTGAGCAGATAGATATCAATATGACATGAAGAAATTTGACTCGAAAGAGTATGGTTACCAACCTCGAGAACACCAATAACGCGGCCAAACTGACCAGATCCACCACTTTGCTTTTTATGGAAATAATCGAATTCGCAAGGAGAAATGATAGATTCACGGAAGGAAACTTTTGGTCTACCCATTACAACCGGACAATTGTATTCACGTTCCATTCTCTACAATGAAAGACAAAATGCATTTCGATAAAATACCAAGCTATGTATCTTTTGTAAAATACTAACTACATTTTATTCTGCATATTATCAGACCTGAGCATAGATTTCCAAATGGAGCTCTCCCATCCCAGAAGTAATGGTCTCCTTGTTGTCAGTGTCGTAATAAATATGATAAGTCGGATCCTCCTTCGTAAATCTTGCCACAGCTTTAGAAAACTTTTCAATGTCCATTGGATCTTTGGGCTTAATACTCATCGATATCACCGGGTCGGGGATGTACATAGACTCCATTGAAATTTTCAAGTCTTTTTGGGTTACAAATGAGTCCCCGCTGGCACAGTCAACGCCGAACAGGGCACATATATCTCCAGCATACACTTCGTTTACTTCTTCCATTTGATTGGCATGCATTCTTACAAGACGGGATATTTTGATTTTCTTAGTGGTTCTTGTATTGTAAATCGTCTCTCCTTTCCTCAACATGCCCTGATAGACTCGAACATAGGTTAGTTGTCCAAATTTTCCTGCCTCGAGTTTAAACGCTAACCCACAGAAAGGATGTTTTGCAGATCTCTCAGGACTCATGCATATTTTTGTCTTTTCTTCCCTAAATAATAAAAACATACACATTTTATAGGAAATTGAGCCAATCCATCATAACAAACAAAATTATATTAGCAAAATTAGGAAAATGTTAACTTTCTAGTACTTACGTGTCCCCAACCATTTCATCAATAAAGGCATGGTTGTCAATTTCTGATGGATTCGGTAAAAAGTCTATGACAGCGTCAAGCAGGGTTTGTACACCTTTGTTTTTCAGCGCTGATCCTAAGAACACCGGTGTAAACTGTCTTTTTAAAGTAGCTCTCCGGATGGCACCTGCACAAATAAAACCAAAAGTTCACAAACCATAAATCAATCAATCAAACAATCAATCTTGTGGTAGATAAGATATTTCAATTTCAATACTGTAATCGAAAAACAAAAACATTATTTTTACTCTTTAATTCTTCCGTTGTGGGTGTCCTTTCGTCCAAAAATATTTCACCAAGTTCTTCATCCACATTTGAGACGTGCTCCACAAGCTTTTGATGGTATTCCTCAGTCTGATCAACTAACTCTTTCGGAATTTCGCCATACCTTATAGATTCGCTGTTTAAAAGTACATTTCATATTCATTAATTGGCGGCAAGGATAATTAATATCAATATCTTTTAATTAAAATGCAATCTGCACAGCAAAGTAATCACAGTATTCTATTCTGGTATAAGAAACAAAATGTCATAATCAGAAAAATAGTTACCCCAAGTCTCCTTCAAAATAAATGGCCCTTTTCTCCACAATGTCAACGATTCCAGCAAAGTCGGACTCCAACCCAATGGGAAGGTGCATCAGGGCAGCATTATGCCCCAGCTTCTGCTTCAATTGACCTAACACCCTAAATGGATTTGCTGCTAATCTATCCAACTTGTTTATAAAGGCAACACAGGGAACCCCGTAACGCTTCATCTGTCTGTTAACCGTCATCGTCTGACTTTGCACCCCTCCCACGGAACATAAGACTAAAACCGCCCCGTCCAGAACTCGAAGGGCACGCTCCACCTCCACTGTGAAATCGACATGACCTAGAATCCCCCCCAAAAAATACAATACGAGACGAGTTAGAGAAGAAACGCCAAATCATAATTAATAACTTTAATGATAAATTAAATAGTTCTTTGAATATACCAGGCGTATCGATAATATTAATATTATAGTCCTTCCAAACAGTGTATGTGGCAGCCGACTGGATAGTGATCCCCCGTTGCCTTTCGAGCTCCATTGAGTCCATGGTGGCCCCCAGCCCATCCTTGCCTTTCACCTAGATTTTATTAATTAACAACATGATTAAAACACAATCCCCCTTCCCATCCCGTATGGAACTCCTATTACATAAACATAATTATATTTTAATTTTAGTTAATTACCTCATGCATCTCCGTAATCCTCCCGGTATAATACAGGATCCGCTCCGTGACCGTCGTCTTCCCACTGTCAATATGCGCGGAGATCCCGATATTCCTGATCTTGCTCAGTTCATAATGCTGGGCAGGGCTGACGAACCTGGCCGGATTGGCGTAGGACCTTCGGACCTCCCAGAAGGACCTTAATCGCTTCGCCGATTTCAAAGCCATGCCTGATATCCCGACGACCCCCATGGTCTTGGAGGTGATGAAGGATATCAACACCATTTTTGGCACTATTCGGACGGGAATAGCAGAGGTCAGTCAAATGGGTGGAGCAGCAGCAGCTCTTTGGAGTCCGGGGCGTTTCCGAACACTTCTCGAACCGGTGACGATGGACTAAAGCACGTGGACTGGACCAGGACCCAAGGTAAGGTTCAGATTCAAATCATTTCACTTTCACAAAATTCTAGAGTTAGTTATCTTATTAATTTGTGGAGCAGTTAACTAATGCTCTGTTAGTTAGTTAAACTTAATTGGAGGTGGTTGGAGGGGATCCTGTTTTCGAACAAAAAACTGATGAAATGAAGCTGAAGTAGCTAGCTAAAAGCTCCAAAGGTGCATGTAACATGTGAAATGAATGAAGAATGAACCAAACTATATCTCTGGAGTAATTTGGTTCCCGCCTTCCGTGTTCACTCTATGACTCAAGTTAGTGCATAGTTTTAGGTACAGCTGCACATTTCTGGGTTTGATATGGCTTGGGTCTTTGTTGCTTTCTGGGCTTTCATGCATGCGTGGGTGGTGAAGGTAAGGCTTAATTTGCAGATAAGCAGTGGATTTGATGATTAATTATTTGCTAAAATATATTTGTCAATGTTCAAATAAGTTAAAAGTAAGTCCATTTTATTTCATATTTTGTTCGTATGCTTAAAACAATCGATTTTCATATACAAAGTTCGCAAATATTTCACAGGAAAAATTAATACATGAATGAGCAATGTTTCAAAGTTAATTATTGATGTAAAAATATAAATATTGGAAGAACTTACATTACTTATCTACATTATGTCTGAGAATAATCTTGAGCATTAGCTTTCTCTTCCTCCTTCTTATCAAAGTAGGAGGTGAGGGCACTATAATATGGGGACGCAAACGTGACCTTCTGAACTGGAGCCTTGATTTGTGCGATGAGCTCATCCGGCGTTCGAACTACAATCACCTTCGGATGATTCACTTTATACAACTTATCTTTATATCGGAACACAGTATGTTTGGAGAGATAATCATCGCAGCTTAAGTTTAAGTCCTCCTTCTTGATCGGACTCGCCCCAGTTATTTCATCATCATCAAAGTCGGGGCCATCCCATTCCCCACTGTCGTAATAATTATTGTCTTCGAAATAGTCATTGGAAAAGTTGAATTCATTCAGGAAGAAATCATTATGTAATTTTGAAGCGGCTGTGGAGGCAGACTCAAGTGGAACATCGCCTTCGTCCACTTTCAATTCAATTTCGGGTCCCCGGACGATTGACTCTTGTCTGTCAAGCAGGTCATCGTAAAGCTCGTCGATATTCAATAAGTGAATGGTCCCCTTCAGACCATTTCCATCTGGGGTTATTTCTTCCTCAGCTTCATCCAGTACTTGTTGGCCATGAGCTCGGTAATTGCCAATTAGATTGTAATTCGTTATCCACTCCATCCTCATCAACTCCTTCACTTTGAAGATATCCCCTGCCACTTGGGTTGGACCGAAGTGTTCCTTTCCATCGCTCTCCGGGAAAATGCAGGAATAAGGTAGGGATTTGGGTTCGATTGTACGTGCAAAGTAAAGTTCAGCGGAGATGTGCTCCCTTCCCCTAATTAGCCGCATGCTATATTTTTTCTTTCCAATTGGATGTTTTAAAGGGTTTACTGGGGCATACCTCCTTAATATTATATTAAGACATTCAGTCTCTTCTTCTTCTTCCTCCATTTTCTCCTCTTCAGGTTCCGGCAACATTTCAGGTTCCGGGGCCTCGACAATTTGCTGTACTGCTGGAATCCTCTTGGCCCTTGGAGCTCTTTTTCTTTTTGCTTGACCCTTCACGGGCAATTTCTTTCGGATGAGTTTGACGGGTCGTCCCCGTTTGATTTTAGGTACGGAAGGTACCTCCACCTTAAACACTTCCGTTACATTACGCTTCCTATTCGATCGACGTACTTCACTACCTGAAGTGTCACCAGGCTCATCCGCATTTCCAGCCATTTGTATAAATTTTCTCTTCCCTCTCCGGCGAATGATTCTAGGAACAGTCTCAGTTAAACTTGAGTCGTGATGATAATTAAAACTTTTTTCTGCTTCATTTAATTCGATAAGTGAGCTCACATCCATTTCTGAGAACATTGGGTCTAGTAACATGGACTCAAGTTGAGATATCCCCGGCTCCGACTCCGGCAAAGTTTCCACTTGAGATGTCACTGCACCAACATCAACATCCACATCCGTACATGACTCCACTTTGATGATTGCATTAGGAACAGAAGGGACTAAAAAGGCGTCACCGCATGAATCTGTTGGCATCACCATCTCCTTTTCATTACTTGGCTCCCCCAATCGAATTCCAGATTGCTGGTAAAAGTCCTCATCATTTATACATAGATCTAGGGCTAGGTCTGTCATCTCCACTTTTATTGGGGTTTGATGCGGCAGGAAAGTTTCTTCATGTGTGGTGGTTCCCATTCTGATACTCCCATTTCCAGACCCATCATTTCTTGGAATCGCTTCCGTATTCTCCAGCAGTGAGTAATGGAGGGATATGGCTTCATCTATTTTATTTGGAATTTAAAGTTTTTGATTGAAATGCTTATTTACTTCCAGTTACAGTTACAAAATGCTCTTAGTGTGAAAAAATTTAGCTGTAAGTTGACTTTTTGGAAACTTACCAAAATTTCGTAAATCCATTGTTAATTATTTTTTAAACAAAAATATTTATATAATCTTTTGTTAATTTCTTTTCAAGCTTCTTTCAAATTATTTGTTCTTACAAAAATTATATTTGGATGTGATTTTGAGATTTTGTAATTTCATTTGATGTACATAAAACTGTACTCCAGTGACATTCTGTTTTTGTACTAATTCATATAACTACCTCTGCTCATTATACAAGGCACATTTTGGAAGAATGCTAATGCAAAGAAAGATTCTTTCTGAAAGAATGGCTTTATTACCGTCAATATGACCATGCATGCAAATGAGTTTTAATAAAATGCTAAATTCAACTAGGCACTAGGCACATCTTTGCTTGAAGGTCCACATAGGATTTTTTGCACGAATAATATGAGTCATCCTCCACTCCCCCCATATAGCCGCATGCACATCTTTCAAAGACAGGTAGCAAATACACTAAAAAAAACTAACGAAATATCCAACAAAAACTCTAAAAACTCAACTAAATAAAAATGTAAGGCACACTCCCGCCTGCCTGGACTTTCACGAAAAAGCACAGCAGCTACATTTGAGCTATATATAATTCAATTTAACTACAGCGATAAATCATACGTCTCATACTCACTATTTTTCTGTATTTTCCTTTTATTTCAATTTTTACTGATTTTACTGGCTTACATACGAATATACATACATATTTACCTATGTCTAATATCTATATACAATACATACACATTTATTACATATAGTCTATATGCTATAATATCTATATTATTTATTATCTTTTTTTTTTAGTTATTGTATTACATACGATACGACACGACACGATACATCTAAGGACTCATCTCTATATCTATGTACAAATTCCTCCAATTTTTATTATTTTCCCAACAACGTCAGTCATACAAATGAATCCACACAAGTCTAACTCAACTAGGGGTTCATATGTAAGAAAATTAGGAGAGCACAACACGTTCCCATTCTCGTCTAAAAAGAATACTGTCATGAGATGAGGATGAGAGATGAGTTCAATTAGTAAATAAGATCTATATTATATACCTAATACCTACAACCTACCTACCTTGATGTATGTTATTATGTTACAGATTGGAAAATTGGAATTCCAATTTCCAACATTTTTTCTTTGAAGTTTTTCCCTTTTCCTTTCTCATCAAATAAAAAAAAGTATCCATTAGGTGTAGACTTTATATAGGTAACAAGGACAGAGAATATGACACAATATGGCTTGGAAATGTTTTTTGGCATTTTCGGGAGAAATATAACTTTCTCCAAATTACACCCTACATGTATAGGTTATAAGGTAATTTTTTAGTATTAGTCAACAAAATATCGGATCCAGTAAGTAAAAGTTTATTACTCCTAATATGTCTCCTCTTCTCACAGGCATAAATTATTATTATTTTTGAAGTGTGTTTGTTTGTGTAGGAAAGTTATTATGTTTTTTAAAGAGAGATCTGAGCTTTTCAGCTTTAATTTTGCCAGATGCGACTGCGACACCGACACCGACACCGCCTACTCTTCCCTGACGGGACCGGGAGGCTAGGGCTCAATAGCCCCCGTCTGGAATAATCTTTTGGATTAATGAATATGTCTAGTCTTCCTCTTGGGCGGTGCGACGAAGTAGGAAGAGTAGAAGAAGTGAGCAAACAAGATCAAGTAGGACAAGTACATGACTAGAGCCAATTTGATATTGTGCAGTTTCCTTGCACAGGGCAGGCCTTGAGCTGTAAAGTATAAAAATTGAAAATGAGGGGGGAAATGATATACAAGTTATATAAGAGTTTAAAACAGCCCATTCAGACAGACCAGACTGAACTATTTTGAAGTTGAATTGAGAAACAAGTAAATGCTCTATATTATATATTTTTTATATTTATTTGAGAGTTTGAACTTTCTCTCCCTTACACAGGATGTAGAATCCATAAATGTTCAAGAAGGCTCCTCCAACCATCTGAAGAATCTGAAGGGTTGTGATGAGCATGGACACGCTTTTAGTTAGCTTGAAGCCCATGGCCTGTACATGTGAGGAATGAAATGGAATGATAAGGTACACATATTTAAAAGGGAAAAGTGAAAGCAGGAAGGGGAAATGAAAATAGTTCTTTAGCTTTCCCTGGTACATGACCGGAAAAGTTCCAGAGAGAGAGATATAAGATGCATACTTTACTTTCAAATTTCTGAAGGATCTTCCTTTCTACTTACCCGGAGTGCATAGTAGGTGTACATGATGGTATGTACAAAGTAGTTCATCACGATGAACCAACGATGGCAAGGATCACTGTCTTCGTAGGTGTACCACGTGTAGAGCATCACCGTGGCATGATGATACCTTGAAAAATGGAACAAATTTCAGGACCAGTTCAAGCAGCGGCTAATTGGCTGTTTACTATTGTCTATTATCTTTTATCGATGTGGAGAGGATAGGTCGTTACGAGCTAAACGAGTGTATTGTTGCAAATTGGAGGTAGTTGGTGCATATAAAGATAAATTAACTAGATTATTACTGGATTCCCCCTTTCTTTCCCACCATTATACTTACCAATGAAGGAACATCACAGGTCGTTTTCGCAACACTAGGAATGCCGTATCCCCCAACTCCACCACTTTTGAGAGGGTCCCGATAAAGGACCAATATGCTGATGCTGCATTGTACTCGGCCCTAAATAGAGATACAAAAAAAGATGGAGGTCATATTTAGTCCTTTTTGTTCCAGATACATTCATTCCTTATTCCAGTCAGGATATTATTATGCTACAATATGATAAGCGATAACGATTCAATCTGTAATACACTATAGCCAAGTTCATAGGTACTTTTGGAACAATATCGGCTTTCCATCCAATACTTATTTTATATGGGTATAGGTATTTGATTAATGATAAATGATAATCTTATGAATTTCTCAAGTTCAGACGAAAGCTCGTGATCATGCTCAACTCCTTCTTCGTGTGGAGTAGAACCAGCACCAGCCACGCCATGAAATATTAGCATCTCTCAGTCCATTACTCATATTCATTACAAACTATGTGCCAGGAGTGTTGGTAGTTGGTGTCTAAAATCGGATCCATAAGGTACCCACATACCTCCAACCTACCCGAAATCTCAAGAACCCAGACCCGGACCCTCTACTCCTTCGCCCAATGCCCCATGATATATGATAAAGGAGATAAAGCCTCCAACCAAAACCCCAAGAAGAAAGTTTCCCATTTTCCACTCTCCTCAAGCGTGAAAGGAGTTGACAAAAAATATGTGTTTTAAGTGCTCTCCTGCAGACAAGTCTCGGGGATTTCTTTAGTCTGGCTGGATGGAACTTAAAAAACTGATTTTTGTTTGGAATGAAATTTGCAAAAGAAAGAAAGAGGAAAACAGAAAGAGAGAAAGTTTGTTTTGAGATGGAAGGCTTTCTTTCATTCATTTCATTCACAAAAGAAAATGGGAGAAAGCAAAAGGGGGCACAAAAATGAATGGATAAAAAATGTATGTTCATCTTAGAAATTGGAGGCCGTTGTTTCCCCGTCCTCGTCGCCCTCTTGTATGGGTTATGTGTGTGTGTATTTTTGGTGGGTAAACCAATAAACGCTCCTTGTTCACGCTATCACGCTACAAGATATGGAAACGGACGGAAGCATGATGATGGCATGGCATGGCATGGCATTCACAAGGAAAGCCTTTAATCGGCTCAAGGTTCATTTTTTTCTCCTCTCCCTTAACTCTGTTCTGTGTGGACTGTGGAGGGATTGTGGGAATGTGGAGGAGATATGGATGCATTGCATTCATTCCTCCTTCCTCCAAAGCATGACTTTGCGTTTAGCTATATGACTATGACGCATGATGGAATGGCATAATGTACTTGAGAGGGTCTTGGAGAGAAAGTTGTGCATTTTTATATTTCATACTTATATTACGAAAGCCAGTCATCCCATATGGTATGGTTGTTCCCTCCAGTAAAATGGGAAGGAAAAATGAAAAATGCCTTATACTTTCTCCCTTCCTCTCTCCTCTAAGTACGTGCACTTTAGTCTTGGAAGAAGGAGAAAGCTACTTACTATACTACTTACTAGACTCCTCGGGAGAGAGGAGAAAAAAATGAGTACAGCAGTTGCATATCATTTTCATATGATTTTACATTTGACAAAGCTTTTAAAGGACTATGCAGACATCATATCAATGAGGGGAAAGGAAAACAACAACGGAAGAGAAAGTGAAGGATAAAAGGAAGTAAATTAAGGAAACCCATTCTTTCCCTTCGCTCAATGCAATGCAGAAAAAATCATATTGTACACATAATACATTCCTCTTTGACTGTATAATAATATGGCAAGGCAATATCCAGCCCTGGAAAAACAAGAACAATTACCGACTGCATGAACTGCGGTAAAATCCATTGGGTCGATGAAACATCTGCATGACTTCAGGAATGCTCCGCAGGAATCCAACGAGACTGAATGCAGCTAGAAGGAGATTCCAAGTCTTCAGCACGTTGTCTAGCTTGTAGGGCTGCCGTCCCTTCATCCACTTCTGACCCAGAAAAATCCCCATCACGTAGAGAAAGCTGATGTGTATAGCCAACTTCCAATTGTGACCCATCCAAACCCGCCACTCGTTGTAGGGGAAGTCCCGTTCAAACTCTAGGACGGCCATGTAGCCCGGCTCTGGGATTGGATCAGGATAGTCGTCAACGCCGCCGACGACGCTCCCATCACCACCCAGCGCCTCGCTAGCAGCCCCAGCTCCCATTATTCCAGATATTATATTTTGATTGCTTATATTCTCCAGGAAAATCTCTTGGGCTTCTTTCTCCAGTTCCATATCGTCAACCAGGATATAGATTATTACACTATGGTGGAGTGCCCTTTTCTATCCCTGTCCCTCTCTCCCACTCCAAACCCCACTCGACAGTACTCCTCCAATATTTTGTTCCTTTTTGGGGGAGAAAAAGCACTTTTAACTGTCTCACACAACTCTCCCTCCACCCACAACTATGACTATGACTATTTAATAACCGAAGAGGATAGCCCTAATTCCCGTTTAATCTAAACCTATTTCATTCTTGTTGCACTTTTTCCCTTTCCAATTTCCAAAATGGAATAATGTAGGTCACGGTCTACTTCAGCAGACCAAAAAAAGTTTATCTGACTCCCTGCTCCCTATACAGCTACCTAAATTACCCATGCCATACATACTACCCGATTCTTTCTTTTTCCCTCCTGCTTTCTCTTTCTCTTCCTGTTCGTTTCTCTTTTCTTTTTTAGGTTTCGCTTCACTCCCCGCTTCACTTTACTTAATCAGCTTAAGCTTATGCAATAAATGGTGGGGGAGACAGAGAGGCACACGCTTCCTAGGCAAAACACGGGATTTATCGTTGTCCCTCCAAAAAACCGACATGTATCATTGTCATGAAACGCTGATCACCACCACATTGAAACTAATGTGATCATGATGATGGTCCAACCAAGAACCAAGTGGTAAGTCTGGTGGACTTAAGGCCTAGATAGATAGATATAAGACAACTTATAAGGAAAAGCCACTTTTCTTCAGGCTCTAAGTGAATTATATTATGTAGTTTTGTCGCTGTAAGTGAAAACTGTTAGTTCTAGGACGGCACTGTGGATAAAGTGTGAGCACACGGTGAAAGGGTCCCCTCTCTTATTCCGCTCCAGACAAACGCTGCCAGAATACTGCAGGAAGTTTGGGGCCGACAGCCAATCCAAACATGGGCTTTGGAGGTGCATAGGCTTTATATGTGGATGTATCCTATCCAGCGAGTTTTCTCTGCTTTCACCGAGCTATGAGCTTTGCTTTGGACGCAGTTCAAGTCACAAGACACCAAGTTTCGCATTGGCAAGGAAGTATCATTTTTTCCACCAAGGGTTTTGGCTTTGGCTCTGGAAGCAACAGAGAAAGCAGCAGAATGGAATATTGGTATGGGTTGCTATAACCGTGTAGGCATTTTCTGTATTTTTATATGTCCAAATATCATCATCATCATCGCCGTCGCGTCGTCATCAGAGTTGTTGGCCATTTATTTTCTGCCCAGGCCAAGCCAGGCAAACGTGCTTTTTGCTGGACACGACTTGGTGGGTAAGTATATGCACATTGCTTGGTTTAGTGTATATGTTAGGTACTTGTCGGTAACCATCTCCCGAGGGAATGCATTGTGGAGCATGTAGGGCTTGATTTTAAAATGCAAAATATTTGCATAGGTAATGTGATACTATCCAGTATCCAGAACAAAAAACCAACAAGCATAGACTGTCTGGAAAAAATGAGATTGAAATTGGATCACGGAGTTGGTCATCAAAAGAAGGTACCTACTTGTGAAGGTACCTATTATTGTATCGAATTGACATGAAAAGGGTTTCAAATTGAGAAATTGAAGTGAAAGTTCGGGCAAAACAGCCTTCCGGATAGAATGGCATAACCAGTTCAGTTCATCATTAAATGCCCGTTTCCTTTTCCGTTTTTTTAAGATTCCATTTTCTATCATAATATTTGAATATGGCATGAGAGAGCATCTTTTAGAGTAGGTATATGGAAGGTAGTGAGCAAGGTTTTAGTAAAAGTTACTTTAATTAGTTTTTTTTTGCTTGATCCGGTAAACAAAAAAGCCTTTGCAAACACGAATTTGGATAAAAACTCATTTCGGGAGTAAAAAAGTTGGCGAAATGAAAAGGCATATTATGATTATTTTGTATAAACACACACAGCCTCGTACATAGGTAGTTCTTCAAAATGCTTCCCAGGTGTATATCGTTTAATCACTTCGAAGTTTTCCTTAAAAATTAATTACTTTAGCAGAACTACGTATGCATGGTAGGTAGATAAATAATTGCCTGTAGTCTGTCTGTATATGTCTTGTTCATACCTTTTGGACACGTAATTCAGATGTGAAAATGTATGAATGATGCATTTTTAATCATGGAGTTGAAGGCGAAGACAGACGGGAGGTATGGTATGGTAAGCAGACAAAGAGTTTGGAAGAGAATATGATATGGTGAAGGCATTACATTTCCAGAGTAGAATGGAGGTGTTTGTCTGGAGACGGATTTGAAGGAAAAGAAATAAAACATATAAAGGAGAGCCAATGAAAGAATTCAAAGAAACGCTTTGTTTCCTCTCCTAATACTGTATCCTCGAAGAAAAGCAAAGTTATTTATAGCCGGTAAGCTCCCGTAATTAGATTATTATTTCCGTAATCAACTCCTCCGAAAAAATGTGTGGACAGGTAGAAACTTCTGGAAGCTATTTGGGAATTGTTTTTATTAATAGCTTTATTTAATGTAGTAATATAACTTACCATAAATGGTAATGTACACTTTCTTCTTTTATTCGGCCAAATTATATGCTATCTTTGTAGCTAAGTTCAAATCCAATCCAACTGCGCAAATTTAATTTGCCAAAAAACTCACAGTCCACTTTATTTTGTTTCCAGTCTATATTTGAAATTATGTATTAAAAATTCAAAGGATTGGCCCTTTCCCCTTTCTCTTATAGATCGAATCTCCTTTTTACTTTTCCCAATATGTCCAGTAAAAGTAAAATAGAATTCAATATATTTGATTAGAGAAAAGGGGGAAGTCCTAAAAACATGCATATTTTAAAATACTTAAGTCGGCAAACTGGCAGGTGTACATCCAGATCCAATACATCATATAATTTAGTTGTTTTATATTGTATTGTATTGCTCATGTCATGTCATGTCCTATCCCAGCAGGAATCCCAAAATCCAAATCGGATACCGGATTAGTCCAACGCGACACCATGCCCATCAGGTCTAAAATAAAATTACTGTCCTGGACTGGCCTGGCCTGGCTGGATATTTATTGCTTTCTCTCCCATGCTGTCCAAAACAATGCAATATTCCAGCCTGTTTATATGTCACCCTCATCAATAATTCAATTTTTTATTCCCATCAAAACATAATTTTACTGGGGACAATAAATATCAAAGAATCATATACCATCCCACATATGGATCATATAGAAGGAAATAGAAAGTCAAATTAATAGATTTGGTAGGTGGACCCAAAAACACATAAATATGTACCTAAATATAGGGCCATTCCATATTTCATCAGAAATCCATCATCCTCATCAAAAAATCATTTAAATGGTTCACTCAAGCATAACAACCAGACAGACCAGAACAAAAGCAATTCATAACTCGGTATATATAGCCTGCGGTATGGTATGGCTTGTAATTTAGCATTTATGGAAAATCGAATTGGTAGGTAATTTTCCTCTTATGTCACTCCAAAACTCAATCAATAATACCTGGATAGAAAATAGGGAAGGAGAAAGTCGTATAAAAACAAAGCAAAATGTATATAAAAATTGCTCCCTTTTCCCCTGATCGTAAAAATTAAATAGGGAAAAACAACAGAGAAAACTCGCCGCCTACAGCCAAGTACTAAATTGTTCTACCTTTTATCCCATTACGGTTAACCTACCTACATAGGTATGCTTATATATGAACATAGTGCCAAGCTTCCTTTCGATTTTTTTTACAATTTTCTTTCAACTTAAGGAAATTGAGAAACTGACCGAATTTTATTATTATTTTTTTCCAGAGCAGGCCCCGAAGGAGTTTAAGCCAACGAGAGAAAATAGTGAAAGTGATTTCTTCTTCCAGCAAACCAACCACAACCAAACCACATTATGGAGGATTTCACCTCCCGATTCCCATTCCATATCGGAGAAACCCATGTAATGCAATGCGCATAGGTACCTAGGCCAAATGTATCCGCCAAAAAATGCTTGCAAAAATCCAATATATTTCCGTTCTATTTGTTGGGTTGGCTCTTGGGTCTCGACTCCACTCTGGGTTCTCGGATCTACAACGGGGTTATATGGTATATGGTCACTGTGATGTGATGTTTATTACTGTGACTGTGACATGAATTGGATTACTTCTCTCGCCGTGCCATTCCCAGCTTGATTTTGTTTTCCCATATAAAATACTAAAAAAATGTTACGTAACCCCCGGAAAAAAGCAACAGCAGGGAAGGAGAAGGAGTACCTTTTCCCGAATTCAGAACCTAAAAAACTCTCATGTATCACCGGAAGGTAACCTAACATAGCCAAAATAACATAAGTAACGATACTTATATGCAAATAATCAAGTTTAGATGGCCCAAAAGACAATGCCGACTTTCACCGTTTTTATTTCACCACAAACAAAACGAGTCAGAGCCAGGATGGGTATTATGTTGACTTGTATTATACAAAAACGATTATAGCCTTTTCATGTTCAAATGAGAGTGACTATTCATTTGTACTCTCTGTCTCTTTGCATTTAGGCAGGAGGGGGAAAGAAAGGCATGAAACGAAGACGATCCGGATCATCAATTATTGCTTTGAATGATTTATGATTTATGACAACTGAGTATAAATGCAGTGTTGGCTCCTTTTGCAAATATATAGTCTAGCTGTGGTTGGTGTGTTCCTCCCAAGGTAGAGAGTAAGACAAGGCAGTCGCTTTCCCCCGTCATCATCCTCCCTGCCAAGCAGGAGGATATTTATTGCTTATTTCCCGATATTGTTCCGCCACCTCCATTAAAATGTCAGAGAGAAAGTGGGATATGTCTTAGGATAGAATGATGGTGACGGTGATGATGATGATGACATTTGCAGACAAACATGTACATTGATATTCTGAGCAAGTCCAATATGATGCAATGCCTTCTGTCTGGAGAACCAATTTATTTTACCTGATGAAAAGGTAAAAGATACACCGTTTTTTACTTTAAACAATATGAATATTGATACTTTGATCATATTGATGGGCTGATGGTACGTGATGCGTGGGTGTAGCTTAAGTAAACTGACTTTTAAACAGAGTATTCCACTTAGCAATTTAACAATAAGGAGAGCTTGACGCATTGCAACACAGACAAGATCGATAATTCCGGGGAACTTTCTTTATTGATTTCGATAATGATAATGATGATGAACTTATTGACAAAATATTATTTATGTACAAATGTTATTATTAGCGATAGTATTGATTAAGATGAAGATTGAAGATTTAACGGGGACTTGGGATAACTTCCTGAGAATTCAATTGGTGATCGGTCCCGAACGCTCCGTGGACTGAGTATTGATGGAGTTCTGATGGGCCTTCTAACCTCCATCCATGGTCGCTTCCTGATGTATGGTCGCATCTTTTTCTGACAATATTGCCACATACACACTTCGTTGAGGGGTCGCTTGAGTCCCTGTCGTTCCAATAAGTCTCGCCTGTATAGACGTTTTGCTTCGGTGGCACCCAACATCCGCTTCTGATCCAGTCTCCAGCGGTGTCTTAGAAGTCCACGGCTGTCTTGCAATCGCTTGGGAGATTTGAACAGTTTGGGCTTTTTTGGAAAGCCAAAGGGATGGGGTCCAAAGGCTGGTGCTCTAATGTCCGGTTTGGGATTCCAAGGGTGAGGCCAAACAAGCTTCCTGTCCATTCCAGTTGCAGGCTTTCCAGACATTGGCCAAACGAACTTCCCGTCGGTTCCATTTGCTGGTGGGATTGGTGCTATTTCCACAGGTCCTACAACAATGAGAAACAACAATAAATTAATTAGTATATTTTAATTGAGAAAGAATATTTCGCGGAAATAACTTGAACTAGAGCAATTCAATTTAAATGGGGGCAATCTGAAATTCATAATCCTTATTTGACTTACTAGTGATATTGGGTGGTGGCACCAATGTGAGAGGAGGCAGGTAACTGGTTGAAGAAGAGCTAACGGGTGGCATCTGCATCGGCATCGGCAACTGCTGTGGCGGTTGTGCTTGCTGAGGGCCAATTCTGGTCACTCTCGGAGGACCCCAGCGAAGTCCTTCAGGATCCTGCTCCATACTGAATCCGAAAGTGATCCTTGAGCGAGGCGGCATCGGCGCAAATAAGTCGTCATTATTACTTTGAACTGACCAGGGCTGGAATTGGCGTTGATCAGGGGTCAAATAGTCGGCATATGGATTGGCATTGGATGACCCTTGCTGTGGAACTGGGCGCTGAATGTAAACCGGGTTTATGGGGTATTGATTCTGACAATAACCAGGCAATAATGCCCCACCGTAGGTGTTGCTGCCAAATGGGAAACTGTTTGAAAGATGCATTGTTGAGAAACGGTAGACAACAACTAAAATTAAATGTGATTGTGACCAAAGCTCCTTCAAGTCTTAGCTCAAACTGATTGCTTTTTTAAAGAATTTGGATGAGTTGCTGCGGCTAAGACGAGAAATGAAAAAAACAACTTATAATTTGATACAGCTATCAAATCCGGACTTGGATATGAGGTTTGGTTTATCTCCTGTATGAACGTTTGGTGGGCGGAAATATTTTCTCCTAGAAATGAATGATATTCTAATTCCCATCCTTGAAGAAATTATGTTGATAGATAGCGATAAGGCTGATAATGAGATGATGAGTATGATATGGTTTGATACGTGATATGGTTTGATGGTTTGATAAGTAACATTTGTAATTAACGAGAGGAACATTATTGTGCTGCTCATATAAAAGAACTAATTACTACCCATTCCCAAATTGATTTAGATGAAAAGTTTACATCTACAATCTCCACAATGTGCATTCGTAGCTGGATACACGGCAAAGAGTCTCGTTATCTCTTACCCGATGCCCAATGCGTAGTAAAAGATATTATGCAAATAGTATATACCTAGATAAGGATAGAACGACTGGTTCAGCCAAAAGAAATTAATAAGATCAATTGAAGCTAATTAATAGAAAAGTGATAATTTACATATCTTATCTAGGTATATGAGGGAGAATGAAGTGAGATAGTTACCTAGTTTTATAGAGCGCGTTCGTTCATGAAATTAATATTGAGGAAAAGTGTTCATTTCTTTATTACAAGTTAATCATCTCTTTCAACCAATTTACAAAGGGATCTTGGCTCAATGCTGAAGTAATACTTTCTGTCCAGCCCACCTCATTCCCATTCCCAGGAGGGGCTGTAGCAATATCATTATCTCCTCCAACCCCATACTCAAGGTCCGTATCAGTATCCTCCCCTCCCATAATGGCCAAAGGAGGAGGAGGCGGATCATACAGAGACATTCTGTTCTCCATCGTGGTTGGGAGCAAAGCAATCCTCTCCGCTTCCGGCCGTATGGCGTATAGAAGTGCCCTCTCAAAATGATCAAAGTTGATATGATCCCCCAAAATGATTTCGTGGGTGATGGGATGACCCCTAGGAACCTCATTGAATGTCCCGGAAAGGTTGATGGCAAAGAGGGGGTTCAAATCCTGGAAGCCACAGGAGGGCAGGGAAGGGCTTCCCGTAGTAAAGAATAGCAAATATGACTTCTCCTTCTCAGACATGTTCTGTACGGCAGTGAAGAACCATTTGACTAGCTTTCTGGCATCCAGGGGGACCTGTCTCCGGAGGGCAGCATGAGCATAGCCAACATCCACCTCCCTCAGTACACGGTGGTTGGAGATCAGGTCATTAACATCGAAGTGACGTCCCCCCGAAATGAGCATTTGCAGGTCATCCTTGTGAAAGTCGCATAGGTAGTCTTTGTCAAGGACGGAGTAAAATCCGGAGCGGATTGCGTTGATCTCCTGTTCCACAGTGTGGATGAGGCGGTACTTTGTTAGGAGATCGAAGTAGTGCTCCTTGTTCTCATTGGAGACTGGGATATCAGAGCCATTCGGGAGGAGGTTGATAGTCATCTGAACGATAAAAAATAAGAAATTGCATAAATCATATCATAACTCATGGAAGATTGTTGCATGGGCTTATTGCACGACATGATTTTGCCTTAGAATTGGTTGTTAGGGAAGTGCCCTTCCTTCAAGGGACCATGCTTTCAAAAAATGAAAAATGCATACAATCATGGAGTGATATGGAATCGGTACACCTCCAAAAACCTTTGATGTTAATAGACTCCGAAACGGTGCATAATTTCGAAAAAAGTATCGAAACAAAAAGGCTGGAGAATTGCATGTAGATTACGGGGTCATCTCGAAATTTTCAAAAAGACCACTATTTTTTGAGATAATTCCAAAAAACCTCATTTTTGGGCCCATGCGGGGTCGTTTTCGCCATAAATCATTCATGAAGCTATTTAGATGACAGTATGCAGTATTTGTGGTTGTCGAAGTCCAAAAAATTATCGTAAATTATCCTAATAATAGAAAAAAATCGCTTTGGGGTTGTTCTCTTCTTTATCGTTCTATTACCCAAACATAGCAACAACAAAATGATTGAGCACATTCCGTCTATCACTTTTCATAATATCAGCATCATCGTCACATTCCTCATATTATTCAATTCAATGAACCCCAGCCCAGTCATGACAATGACATAAAGACGCATGCAATTACTAAATCGAACAAGCCAAAGCCAATTTTACTATATGACCTGACTGACATAAACCATCAAAACTACATATAATTACGTGTGACAAAGTAGTCAAACCTATTCTCACTACTCATACAACTCCACTCCACACAATTAGCCCGAAATGGAACTAGAATTAAAGCCCAATTTCAGAGTCAATTTAGGGAAAGGCCAAACTTGAGCCAACATTTGTATGAATCGAACAGGCATAGTTGATAACATGCCTTACATTACATTGTAATATAAGGCATGATTACATGATTATGATTATATGCTTGTTTACTAAATGGCTTAAAGTTAATAATGGTCATAGACATTGCCATGAAGTCGCATAGATAGGCCATGCAAAAAAATAATGATAATGATCCTATTCTGATAAGCCCCACATTTTTATGTTTCAGCTTCTTGAGACACTCCAAATTATAAACCTATATCTAATGCAATTTCTCCATTTATACTACCTAACCATGAGCATTATTTCCCATCTCATATTTCACAATGACGTGAGTGCATCCTGCAATATTGGCAAATTGGCAATAATTTCCCTTTCCTCATTCAGGCTGACGCATGGCTTGGCCCAGGCCAGACAAGATTTTTTTAAATGCATAACTTTTGTGTTTTTTTATTCCATTACGTAAATGGAATATGTTAAAGTTAAAATATGAAATGGAGATGTGTTTGGCCCGATATGAAAATCTTTTCTTGGTCATGGACAGAGATACATAAATGGCTCCATTCAGTTTTATGACTTTGTTTAAGCTTCTTTAATTTCTCTATATGTCTTTTCGTCTGCATCGCCAGAGTGGCAGCTTCTTTCTTTGCTCCCTCCCTACTTGTATTTCTCCACTTTTGGGATTGTGGGCTTTTGGGATGGTGAATCATTCCCAGAAAATCCATTTCATTTGTCAGTTCATTTTCATTCCTATTCATTGCTATTTCGTCCCCTTCCCTCCTCCTCCTTTCCACCAGCTCATTTATCTATATAAATAACTTTGAAAGAAAAAATCAACGCAGCAAAAAATTTTTAAGACCGAGATTTCGCAATAACTGAGCCATCATATTATTGGGCGTTGTGTGCTGTAATTCAGACCTGTTCTAGTACATAGTCTTAGACTTTTGGTTGTAGTACTTACGTATGCATCTGCTAGCACGAGATGCAAATGACATTAGTTTAATTTATATTAAACATTATTTATATTCTCAGTTATTTAACATTCGTAAAAAACTAAAGTGAATGATTATGGTATCGTGCGTATTGAGTTAAATACGTTACACCGACGATGCAAATGGCATGTACGAAGTATTGTTCAGTTTACCAGTTTCAGTCATTCATTGTTTTTATCTGCTCTGATACGATCCGGACATTAACAATCTACAGTTCTTTGCTCCTTTTACGGTTGTGTCAGTCTGTCCAAAAATAATGTAAGGAAGAACATCAAAAGTTGAACTCCGTTTAGCTTTGGATTGGATTTTGGAACATTTCACAAGCTAAACTCTGTTACGTTTTAATCGAATGGTCCACGTAAAAATATTTATCATATGGGCAAAAGTTAGTTAAATTGAGTTAGTTAAAATAAGTTCCTTCCTTTCCTCTACTACGACATGATAATGGATGATGCAGTTCAGCCAGGAACTTTACAGAAAGCAATTTAATTATGTGAGTTGTCAACTCTGCTTCTATCCTGATGACAAACAGAGGGTGAAAGACGGGTGACTTCACATTCATATCACCATCACCTCATATGCCCGTTGGGCGACAGATATTGTTTAGGCAAGAGACGAAAGTGGTTTCGTGAAAAAAAAACTTACGGAGTTGATTAAAATAAAATAAGTCGAATGAAGTGAATCTCAGCCATGGTCAGCCAGACCCAAATTTATTCGTCATCATCATCACATCCGTGGAATAAGCCATATATATACATATCTTGTGATTTCATCATTATTTGCTATATGAACAATATTAAATAGATATTTTAAGGGAACAAATATTATGAACTACGAGTAATGGCCAGTTTTAAATTAAGCTATTATTAATTAAACCATTCCCAACCATTATTAAAATGTGACAATTGTCTTGGGTGAAAGTGGAAAAACGTAAATATTTGTGCAAAGATTTTTGATTAGTAGAAAGTGACTTCAAATATTTTAAAATTAAATGGGATTGGGATAGGCATTCTCATTATTCTTGTGAGCTCTACCCAGGTCACTTCATTCGTGTGGGGAGGATCCGGATCACGAATTTCTAAAGATGAATTGGTTCCTGGCATCTGTCAGAGAAAGTACATTCGTTGGGGACCTTTCGATTTAATGTGATGAGTTTCAAGCTTTTGTAAATAAAAACTAGTAATTGTAGATATTGCCAACATGGAAAAGGATGTACCACCCTCCTTGGCACACCTTTCGACGGCAACTATTCTGATGGCCCTATCAGATAAAATTATTTCAAACAAAAAGGCAAATCTCCGTGTAAACCAGCCAACATCCGTGTTTGGGAAAGTTTGTGAATTGTTAACAAATCAATCGAGCAGCACCCAAGCTGAACGGTTGTACCTTAGTGCACTATGGTCAACGTATAATAATGAGGTAAAGCGATTGCTACAATACTGTGCTACGGTTACAAAATATTACTTATGTCCACTTCTGAATTTCACTTACGAATAAAGCCTAATTTTTTAAAAATTGAATTCCCAGGCAAATGGAGGATCTTCGAAGGAACAGCAAAAAATTGAGAAGCACAAAAGGCAAAAGGAAAAGCGGAGGATTGCACAGGATCGCAAAAACGCAATTCTGGACGCAATGATAGATGAACGCATTGACAAAGCGAATAAAAGGAAATCATCACCGGTGCCTGTAACGCATTTAATGATAGAATGTTACTACTTTTGATGTTACCCATGCCGGATGGCTTCTGTTTAGTTTCCGTTATTATCTAATTATCTACTATTTTTTTTTACAGAAACGGGACTCCATAGGGGGAATGATATCAAAAAAAATTCGCAGTGTCACAAATGCGTTTAGGGGCCTTTCAGCAAGTTCCGAACATAGCCCAAATGCACCACCGTTGGACATCTTTTATGAAGGCAGCACACCAGCCAAACATGATCATTACCCTAATTCACCAATTTCGGTGTTATTGAATGATTCGTCCGGAAGACATAGCTTTACAAATATGGCATCACCAACCTCCTTGCCAACCAAATTTCAAACAGTATCCTCCGGGAGCCCGCCATCAAATATATATCCCACTTTAATTCCCGGGAGCCCGCCGATAAGTGAATATCCAGCTTTTACACCCGGGAGCCAGCCACCAAGTTTATATCCTACTTTAATCCCCGGAAGCCCACCCCTAAGTTTAAATCCAACTTTATCCCCAGGGTACCCCCCACAATTATCCACACAGGGATTCCCAGGATTGACTCCAAATGGAATGACAAATTATTCTGGAAACAACTTAAATTCCAGTTTCAACTCACTTCCTCAACTTACTCAATATACAGCGAACAGGGACCGCTCACTTATCCACGAGGAAGGGGTTGAGTCAGGTAATCAACATATGTATAGTGGGGGCAGTCCGGAGGACAACGACATCAATATGCAAATTGCCGAATCAATTGAGGCTAGTGACCGGGATTATCTATTAAATCTTATTGCGGACTACGAGAAACGAATTAATATTTTCCCAACCCACGAATGCCCAATATGCAGGCGATATGTCTATCCATCTTCAGCCGCCATTAAGAATATATCGCTATCTCAGTTGTTCATCAATGCTTTGCGAGCAAATGGGTTTACGGAATTCGAAGAAGCTGACCGTATTAGGGTCTGCAAGCGATGCCATACTGCCGTGAAGAAAAACAAAATTCCTCCCATGTCCTTCATGAACAACATGAACCCCGGAATCTCACCTGCTGTACTTACAGATTTGAATAACATCGAGATAAGACTAATTAGTCAGATTAAGCCGTTTATGAAAATATTTAATCTTTCTCGCGGCCTCGGACAACAAGCAGTCAGAGGATCTGTTATTCATTTCCCACAAAACCTTGATTACATCATTAAGCAGCTTCCCATTACACCAGACAATAGTGACTGTGTTCTGGTAAATGAAACAGATGAAAATGGGTGGCATTTGCATGATTTTTTCGTAAGAGCCGACAGTTTATATACTGCCTTGACTTGGTTACAACAAAACAATATCAACTATTTGGACGTGGAAATTCAGAACATTCCAGAAGAAGAATTGCAGATTGAGGAAGTAAATGCACATCAAGATGTCGTCCCTCAACAACACGAACACAACGCATACGGACGCATAGATGGGGGTTTTCAAATTATGAGCAATGGGAGGAGAATTCTTAGGGCCGATTTCCATCAGGCTTCACGAGATGTATTCCCGAACGGAGGCAATCAATGTGCTGCGATGGCAGCCTCTGCAATAGCATATGCAGAATGTCAAGAATGCATTACATGGTCGTCAACAGTACTTAACCAGGTGCTCGTGACTGGGGACAATTACTACAACGCAATCCCAAATATAGACCCTAATGGATTTTTAGAGTCGAGTCAAGTAGCGGGACGCATTTACTGTTTCAACAGAATCGAAGTAGAAATCAGCCCCCAGGATAATTTTTATGCTGGATTCTTTAACAAAGTTGTGAATGGCCAATTAGAGGAACAGCTCCAAAAGTTTATTAACGAAGGCTACAAATATTCCATCTTTACGGCAAACTCCACATGTGTTGCATTCATTAAACAGGATGAATACGTCTACTTATTTGATTCCCACCCAAGAGGGAAAAACGGATATGCCCCAAAACTAAATGAGGTTCGATCTGGATTATCAGCATGTTTAATGGAATGCACTGCAGCAGCAGCAGCAAAATACTTTTCCTTAATACTCCATCATTCAATCCAACCCAAAAGCAAAAAGAAGAAAACTGAATTGACTGAATTGGAAAAGCGGGAGCAGTATTACTTTGTTATCAGGGCATTTCAATGCAATGTGGTGGATAATGAGATTCAAGGTAAAATTCATTTGATTATTTTATTTACTTATTCTATGTGGCCTATTCAGAAATTACCTCATGAATAACAGTATAACATCCAAAATACCCTAAATGCTTTCTCCGGTATCCGGAAGTAATGAACCTAGCTTCTTATTCATTAAAACACTTGTCTGACTTACCAATATTAACTGCGAACCAGATCCTACCTCTATTCATATCCCACTCACCACTAACTGCGAAATTTCACCACTCCAGCCTTCCACCAGATCCTATCCACAAGCCTGAAACATATTCACTCCGGTCTTTCTTCGATAGTAAATAACGACCCACTCTCCCTTCTCAAATTTCCTCTTCCTCCTCTCCCCCTCTATTCACATCCAACTCACCACTAACTGCGAACTTTCACCACTCCCCCCTTTCCCCAGATCTTACCCTCGAGCCTGAAACATATACACTCCTGTCTTTCTTCTAAAGTGAATAACACCACGCTCCCCCTTCTCCAATTTCCTCTTCCTCCTCTCCCACTCTATTTAAATCCCACTCACCACTAACTGCGAACTTTCCCCACTCCCTCCCTTCACCAGAACCTATCCACATGCCTGAAACATATTTACTCCTGTCTTTTTTTGATAGTAAATAACGACCCACTCTCCCTTCTCAAATTTCCTCCTCTCCCCCTCTAGTCACATCCCACTCACCACTAACTGCAAACTTTCACCACTCCCCCTTTCCCCAGATCTTACCCTCGAGCCTGAAACATAAACACTTATGTCTTTCTTCTAAAGTGAATAACACCACGCTCCCCCTTCTCCAATTTCCTCTTCCTCCTCTCCCACTCTATTTAAATCCCACTCACCACTAACTGCGAACTTTCCCCACTCCCTCCCTTCACCAGATCCTATCCACAAGCCTGAAACATATTTACTCCTGTCTTTTTTTGATAGTGAATAACATCACACCCCTTTCTCCAATTCCCTTTTCCCCCTCTCCCTCCCTACTCATATCCCACTCACCACTAACTGCGAACTTTCAACTTCCCTCCTTTCCAAAGATCC
>JAQIXQ010000441.1:0-29877 GCA_034700485.1 Pseudosinella alba
GCCCAAAGGGGGGCGCGGGGGGTTTCCCCCCGCAAAAAAAAACGTAAAATAAAATTGGTGAATTCCACTTTGGGTTCGCAAGGAAAGATTTTCATACGGAGTATGCTACGCAGCTAGTAATATTTAATTGTTTAATAAGTTTCAAAATACCTTGCTGCCAGGTGTAACATGATTAAATTGATACTTTCTTTCACTTACATGCAATGATGCAACACTTACTTGCTTTGTTTACTCTATAATATAAATTAACTATTTATTAGTGACAAAATAAAAATTATACATGTAATCTATATGCAATGCAATATACATAACTTCTTTATTTAATTTGATTTATTACCCACGGTCAACCTCATATTATGTTGCATTTGCTCTTGCTTTGGACCATTGTTTAAATGAGTTTACTGTTAAGTTTGTCTGGTTCATACATTACAAGCTATGCAAGCTCAAATTACTCTTTAAAAAACGTTGTACGTAAACCAGCCGATAGGAGGATGCAACTAAAATGGCTAACGACAGGAGAAAGGGAAACTCAGTGAACGCTACACACTGCTCCTGTCTCCTACTCAATCCATTACATTCATTACTAGGGAGGCAAACGAGGCGCTATTTTATCAGACATTTTGTCGCCATTTTCCGAAAAGATAGTTGCTTTTGTTTGATTTTTGAAGTTTTTGCTACATTTTGCATAAAACATGCTTAAATTTATCAAAATTGATCAAAAGTGGCTAGATGCCCTCCGAAGAATTATATTTTGTCAAAAAGTAGTCCATTCTGTTCAAAAATTGTTCGAGTTTACAGTTTACTGAAAACAATAATTTTGCATGGACAGTACCAGATTCCTGATTTTTGCCTAAAAATTGAAATTTTAGCCAGCATTTTCAATTTCTGTGCAAAATTTCTGAAAAAAATGCAATTGATGCCGATTTTATTTTTTTTATTTGTTTTTTTGCATTTTTTTTTCCTTTTTCAAAAGACAAAATTTATATATTTGAAATCGTCGTTGCTTGTTTAGTAAACTGAACTGCAACAACGTACCTATCATAAATGATTCATTTTGATGATACTGTGTTGCTTGGTTTGCTTCCTTATTAATTCCATTCAAGATCACATGAGATTCGAATTGGAATTGACTCATTCCTTTTTTTTAAATCTGGAATTAATTTTACATATCCAACCATCATGTATCATTTACTCTTCAATTGAATCCAATCAGTTTAGCATCAAATCAAAATTGAGGAACTTGGGGAATAATCTTCCAGTAAATTACTTTTTAATGTTCACAATATATTACACTTTCTAGTAATTTATGGATTACTGATTATTATATTAAATTCATCGTACATGTATATTTTAGCAGCGTTTCATATGAGTAGTAAGGTATATGGGTGTGTGAGTGAGACAACGCCCAAATCCGAATCCGCTATATCATTTCCGGTCGCTGCGATCGCTTCCGGTGGTGGAGTGGTGCTGTGAGATGATATGATGATGATGAAATTTAATCCCAGTGCCGGGAGCAACATGAATTATGATTCTGAGCGTCGTGCAAATTGGTCGTGTATGATTTTTTTGCGCATGGGGATCATATTCCTGGCGAAACTCGATATCCGGCTAGACAGCAGTATGATGATGATGATTGAGTTCGGTATTTGGGATTAAAACGTGGAGCTAAAAGTATGACGCTGGATTATGCTCATGACATGATGTAATTTAATCTTTATCAAAACATTGCTGAGTTAGGAGTTAGTATGGCATCATGATGATGATATGAAATTGATGAATGTGTTTGCCTATTATGCAGCGTATATGATATGATTTCAGTAGAAATATTTTTTTAAGAAATGCTAAATTAAGTGATATTTCAGACTTTTTATATTTATATTACCCCGGTTAGAGCGATATATTTAGTTTCATTTCATGAGTTCATTTCAGTATTCCATACCAAAAATTCATATAATATCATTTACAATTCAATCCATTGTACCATCCTTGTATATATATTAAACTAAAACTATCATGAACATAGCAATCTTAATTAAATTTCATCTTACTACTCCGAATTGTGAACTTACTTAACTATATCATGAAATTCATACTGTCTTATCTTCGGGCATATTTCTACATCAAACTATTTAATACAATTAATTAAGTCAAAACTTACAAAAAATATCCTAATTCTATGAACACATGACGGCTACGAGTTCACGGGAAACGTAAAAAGTGAAAACAAATTGGCACAATATTTACATCGATAATGGTTTAATGCTGAGTCTCCCTTTCATTCCTCTCCCTTCGTTCTTGAATTCGTCGACTCCGGCGGGGTTGGGTTGCCGGTTGGGTGTCTTGGTTTTGAGGGACATTACGGGCGCTTCGACGGGTTTGCTGTGATGTTGATGATGATGGCTGTTGGGGTGCTGGAGGAAGGGGAATTTGTCGACCACTTCGGCGGGACTGCTGCGATGCTGATGAAGATGGGGAAGGTGGTGAGGTGAATGTGTCAAGAAATATGTCATTCTGACTTGAAGAAGGTTGGACACCGGCTTGAGTGGCTGCATTAAGGGAAGACCCAGCCCCGTTAACCCTTAACTGGTTTAACCGGGCAAAAACGGCCTCCAATCCCCTCGGAGCAGGCAGGTCTAATGCATAGGCATTCAATCTTGGGGAAGGAGCTTGGGCAGGTAAATCCCCAACAAATGGCTGCTGGCGAGGGGGGACGACAGGTGCCGTCGATCCTGACCTGGATGGTGGAGCGGGACGATTAACAACCTGACGCCGGACCCGCGGGATCCACAAAGTTTGGGGGATGCGAATATTTTGAAGGACCTGGAGGTAATCCCGGTAATTCGTCACGCGTCCAAATCGTCTCCTGACATGCATGACAAACCATGTTAGGGCAAGGATGATGATGACCACTACTGTTAAAATCACAAAGAAAATTACAGTTTGACATTCACATTTCTCCTAAAAATTGAAAGTTTGCTGTGATGGAAATGACTGACTTACCGGAGCACAGTAACCAAATCCACCAAGAAGTGAAAGGGTCATGTTCTGGAGGTGGTGAAGGAGAATGAGTTGGTGGTAGCGATGGAAGAGTTGTCGGAGGCCTTGATGTTAACTGCGATGGATCTTCTGGGATGGGAGGTGGTGGCGTGACGGAAGAAGTTGGCATTTCTGTTCCAGGAGTTGATGATGATTTTTCAGGCAACGGGAATGGAGTAGGCTGTTGTCGTGGGGTGGGTTGACGCCAGCAAGCCCCTTGAGCTCCCGGTGTCAGTATTGCTAATGCTTTCCCTTTGAACCCATCGTATGTTGGAGCACAGAAAGGAAAATCGGCATGAAAGACAATAAAATAGCAATTTCTGTCCAGACACTGCTCACAATTGAGGAAGAAATCGCACTGCGATAGAAACAAAGAGTATTTTTATATTACTTTTCTATTTGCAAATTATTTGCATTTTCATAAAATTATGATATCAATATCACATAATTTTTCTTACTTACCTGGGCATGAGAGGATGGCCGCCCATCCCGACTAACAAAATGTGTTGTGGCCAGAGCCAGCAACAGCAGCACGCATTTAAGCATTTCTCAATAAAGTAATTTGACAAATGTAATTAGCCGTTAGAAATTGAAAATTTATGCCAAATATTGTTTAGAATTTTAGTACTGCAATCAAAATTATAATTATTTTCAACTTTTTTACAACTGATGTCTACTAGCATGCTGTCATGTCGGTAGGACAGAAGGAAATGAGACCGGCAAGCTGTATCATATAATCAATGAAAATATGTGTCTGCTACTTGTGTTCTGTCATTATGCGTGCTGACGACACAGCTAAAAATACATTGTAGGGGTGCGTATAGATATAGGAGGGCTATGTAGTCAAAACAAGATTAACGTAACTATATGGGTAATTCATTTTGTGGCAGGCCAAAGCTTTATTTAGTTTAATAAGGAGGCAAGATTTTAGGTATTATGTGTACATATAAGTTGGTCTTAACTATAGGTATATTGTCGCATGCATTATTTTATTTACACTGGAATATTACAGCAAAAAGTGGGAAATACTTATTGTATAGACTCGTCATATTTTTTACGATCCGAGTTGTATTAGCACGATCATATCGGTTAAATAGAGCAATGAATATATATCATATTTAGCCAGTAGCTTGATTTTCTTAAATGTGGCAAGATATTCAGTATTTTTTATACAAAGCTTAAGATTGTTTCAATGTTGAAAGTACATATTTGCTTTATCATAGATAGTCTTGTTATTTTCCTTTCATGGGTAGGTAAGACAAGCCTGAAAAATGTCATTTTTGTTTTGATATGAAAATTAAAGATATTACAAATCTTACTCCATGAATTAAATAAGAAAACCATTCATTGATAAACACACACAAAAACATAAGCAAAGTATAATTATTTTCATGCTCTGTAACATTATTACGATGACTGGAAATATTTTTGTAAGAGCAATTTATAATATAACAATTAAGTTTCATTATCAAAACAAATTATCAAGGATTCTCTGCTTGACGATAATTTGTTTTATGTATTACGCTACATAAAAGTCAAGCATTAAAAATATAAATCTGGGTAAAATGAAAACACTTGAAAAAGCTAATTAGAAGTTAACTTTTCGCACCAATACATGTACTCACGAAATCGTTTCGCCCTCTTCTGAACAACGAAATCACACCTATGCCTGAAATTGGGAAATTTGTCATTTTTTATGCCTTTCTTTATCGTTCTTTTACCTTTTTTGGCAAACTGAAGTCGAGAAAAAAAATCGTCGCCATCGCGCTCAAGTGAATCTAGCATTAAATTATTTTCAGGGAGCAAGCATTTTAAATACATACAAACTTTAGAAATGAAAGTCTCGGTTTCAATGATATCTTTAGAAACGAAGTTGGGGAAAAATACATTACCAAATCTTTTCATATAGGACAATGATGAGACTAATGTCACTAAATATGAAACTGTCATGCTTCCGTATGGTTTCATGTGAGGAAATAAATGCCTACATGGCTTTTCACTCTCCCAACGGTTTGTTTCTGCCCGGGCCCGAGTTAATCTACGACTATTAATATTTATTTGTGCCCTTTCAACATCCCCCATTATGAACCATTTTTTTTCTACATAATCAAGCCCACACCTATAATCATGCAAATAATTTTGATCTTTCTTAAGCTCTCTAATTACTTTTTTTAGTGACCTGCTATTAATTGTTTCACGGGAATTGTCAATGTACCATCTCATTGTGGCATGAACGGCTTCCCAAAATGTGCCATAATTATTTCCAAGCCCACATCTATATTTCAATCTTCCCATTAATTTTTTAGTAAATGAAAGAAACTGCAACCGTATTTGAACCGAACTGAAATTATATTTTAACTGCTCATTCATCATCCTTTTCTATCAAGTTTGATGCCGTATTAAAATGTAACATTTCCAATCTTTGCAGTTCCTTTGCCCTGTCACTATCCAAACCATTCCGAATTAAATCTCGGGTCACCCGCTCGCCAATGAGCATAAGTTTATCAATATTTTCGATCCGTGAGAAAGCCACGTAAAGTGAAGCCGGGTCAATGAACCTATTTAGGTATATAATAATCTTCCCAAGAGTCTGGGATTGACTGCGAAAAATTGTAATAGCGTATCCCAATGTCAAGGGATAAGAAATTATATGAGAAAGTACACGACTTTCTCGTTTAGAATTTGATGCAGTACTTTCACTATCCGGCTCAGGGACATTTTCTGGAATTTGATCTTCCCCAGATTCGCATAAATAGCTAACAGGGAATATCGGAATGCTCCCATCTTCCAAAGATTCGCCCTTGTACGAAAAGAATTTACAAGTTACGAAAATGGGGGTTGGCAAGCCAAGCATTTCCTCGCTAATCTGGTCTGGGTGAAAGTAAACATTTTCAACTATTCCCTTGGAGCCATTGCATAGATGGAGGGGCACACAGAGATTGGCTCTAAGGAAAATGGGGACTCCTTTCCCCAAAAATAAAGTCTCATCATTTGGAGACAGAATATGCAACTTTTTAGGTAAAAGTAACGGCTCGACCTGAACGACGGGAATTTCCCTGCGCTTGATTTCGCGTTCATTTCTCGCAATAACCTGCTTCCTATGCCGATATAAATAAATACCATTTTCTTCAAAATCCGCTACCTCTTCCTGCGATAAAACCGAGCAATGCCGACTATTAAGCAAATCAGCAACATTCTGGGAAATATTCCTATTTCGAATTTCTTCTATGCACTTATGATAAGCCTGATCCCCCTTTTGCCTACAATTTTCCCTAAGCATGAGCACATCGGTAATTGTATTGTACAAAACAAGACCATCTTCCGTCATAGCACTACATGACTGAGACTTACAGTACAATGCTCTATCTCCAATTGGTTGTAATTGAAATGGATCTCCGGAAAGAATTAAAGACAGCCCCGCCCAACGCTCATCGCTTTCCCTAATCTTCTTTAACCGTTGATGCATCGCAAAAAGCGCCTTCGGTCCACAGAGGTAAATCTCGTCAATTATCAGACATGATGTCCCTATTATATCAAATTATGGATTAATTAGGAAAATGATGTGATCCATTATATGAATATACAGTAATTTTCAGCACACAATACCTTTAAATCTCTGGCGGACACCCGCTGGAGGAGGTCTGTTTGCCAAGGTAGCCCAGTCGGAAAAAACGTTAAACCCGAATAAATGGTGAAGCGTGCTACCTGTAAATTATAATTATAATTTGTCTTATGTATAAATATTAGAAATGGCACATGGAATATTTCTATCAAAAACTTATTATTCACACCATTCATGTTGGCAGCAGCCATCCCAGTGGCAGATGTAACTTTATACTGGATGGAGTTCTGTGCAAATATTTTGCAGGCCTCCCTCAAGACAAATGATTTCCCGGTGCCTGCCATTTTACATGCATAAATTAGAATTCAATAGCAAAAAAATGTGCTTATTTAATATAAGTAATCAATTATATTTATCTCAAACCTGCAAATCCCACAATGAGTAACTCAAATCGAGATGAAATTAGTCCATCCTTTACACGCTTTTTAATATAGGTAAGGACCCTGGCCTGATCAGTTGTAAGGGTATGGTCGTCAATGGGTAGTGGATGTTCCTCGTGAAAAGGTTTCCCCTCCTTGTATAATTTGTAAAACTTTTCACGAAACACATTTTCCTTCTCTCCATACTTATTGAACCCTTCCAGCCAATCGGCATTCAAATCGATATCCCTTTCCCCTAAATAGCAATTTTCGCGTTCCATGTCTGTGGTTAAATGATGACTGAAGGGAAGAGATTGGTTTGGTTCGAAATATATATTTGAAAGCAGGAAAAGAAAAAATGGGGCATATATAAGCGGAACGCAGCATGGTTATCCCATATTATTCTAAATCCAAAAGTTGATCGAAATACATGTCCAACATGACGACGAATCCTGAAATAAAAAAACAGATGGGTAAATATTTTGACTTGACCTAAAAAGCATTATTATTTTATGAGGCATATGTTCATATACAAATGGGTATCATATTTATATCATATACTTCATTTTTAGCGGATTTGCCAGAAAAATTTGCTGACAATTGGCAGGTGACAAACGATTTTTTATGGAATGGTGCCATGCAAAACAATGACCAAAATGCAATGCAGAGGTTCACCGAAATTGATAGAAGCATTAGAGATCAAGTTGCAGCTGAAAAAACTCCTGCACCAGGCCCTTCATCCGGACAAAAAAGGCAAAAATTTGCGGAAGTCAGGCGAAATTTTAAACAAAGCTGCATGGAATATGATATTGAGGAAGAGCATCTGTCTCAAGAAAGAAGAAGTCATTTCTACAATTCTGATGACACGGTGAAAATTGGCTCGATTGTCGTACGATTATTCTATGATGATATAGCAGGATGCCATTATGCTTGCTGGTGTAGAAGAAATGCTAGCTTAAGCAGTGACCTGCGTGATTCCCATTTGAAATGCTCCATGTATGAAATGGAACTCTTACTCCCAAAAATCAAGAAAATATTGGATGAAATTAAATATAGTCCAAAAAATACGGTCATCCCATTTCTTGAGGGTGATAGTGCCGTACTTGCCGATCGTAACAATGAATCATTTTGGGCTAATGAATACACACTGATGACAGTGAGTAAATCGTTAATGGTAAGACCGATTCGTGCAGAAAATGCCCTCTACAAGTTTATTTTGAGGAATCCCCGGAAATCGCGAACTGGCATCACCGGAGTAAACTGGATTGGCGCAAGCCATACTCTATTTTACGGTGAAATGATGCAATTTGCTGCTTTAATGGAAGATTTTGTCGATACCGTCCAAGAAAAGGAAATGGAAGAATTATTTAATTCTGCTGACAAATCCAAATGGCCTCAATACAATGCAGAATCTTTGGCTTATACCGGCGATACGGTAGACAGAATCCCGCGCGGAAATAACCCCATTCAGCTATAAAATGTAATCGGATGATATGCTTAAAGATGCCGATCACGGAACAGGCTTTATGTTATTATGTAATATGAGTAATGAGTGTTATGCTTGAATAAATTTTATTATCAAATTTGCCATTCCTTATATATATATTTGGGTATTGCTATTAGTCATTTGCCATGAAATGATAAAATGTCTATGCAATTTCCTGTTTTATTATATTATATTTCATTGACTTGCTGTTTGTTGTGCAAATTAGATAAAAATGTGATGTCCAATCACTGTCACATGTTGAAAAACAGTAATTGTTACTGACTCATGAAAGACAACAAAGTTTCTATCTATCAATCTATATAAAATGCCTACAAAAACAATAATATATGATTTTGATATGCTTATAGACGCCGATCATGAAATGGGATATGTTATTATGTAATATGAGAAATTATTATGCTTGAATATATCTTATTATCATCAGTGCCATTTCCCTATATATATATTTGTTATTAGTCATGTGCACGTCACTTTTCCCATGAAATGTCGTAATTTCTATGCAATTTCCTGTTTTGTTATGGATTATGTAATGATTAATTGGCTTGCCGTTTTTAGTGCAAATTAGATTTTTTTAAATGTCCAATCTCTGTCATAATGCTGAAAAACGGTAATTGTTACCGAATCATGAAAGACAATAAGGAAAATGTATAATAATATATGATTTCTTATATATGATGATTCTTATATGAATATATGACATAATTTATGTGAAAATTATTTTATGCTTTACAAATATCTGTAGATTTCATTTGGAAATGACAATGAATAAATTTGCATGAAGGAAAATATTACTTTTTTGTCTACGAAGCGGTTTATTAATTTAAATCATAAGTAAATTATCAGCTTTTTATAATTGTTTTAATCTAATTTCAGATCGTTTTTTACATATCTGTATGCATCGTATATTATTACATACATATCTACATTTCTTGGCAACTAATTTTTTATAAAATTTTTTTACGATAAGTTCATTTTTACCTAAATTACGGCTAAATATATTTTTAAATTTTACATTTTTATTTCTAAACAATCTATGAAGCACATATAAACAGAAAAGAGCACACGTGTTAGTTTGCATTTGTTGGGAAGGATATTTGGCTAAAGTAACATGTGGAAATTTTAATTTAATCCCATAATTTGATAAATTATTATTACTGCTATCATAGAATATTGATGTGATCTTTCTCCTCTTCCTGAAGACAAGCAATCCCAGCCAATGGCTCCCTTTTTTGTAGGATTCGTCCACGTTAAAGATTAGCTATAATCAGTAAATATGTCAAATTAAGTAATTTTCATGTAAAAAAAATGATGATTTTGAAAGCGTATGGTATACCTGAATGGGTAAACTACGCAAAGAAAGAGACGCCAACTGGTCAGAAGCTAAAACTAGAGATTTATATTTGGCATTGTTGCATAAAGGAAGAATGGATGAAATTTCTACAGTGTTCATGATTCCTCCATCAATTGTGTCGTCATGTCATTCTCAAGGTCTGTGGATAAGTGAGGGATGGAAATGTCATCATTTTCAAACCAGGGCTGAATTTTCCCAAGCTGCTCCTCCAGAATTTCATCCAAGGTTGATTTTAGGTGCTGAAATGATGGATCATCCCTCAAGTCGCGTGATGCGCAAGATGTGAGAAGTGGATTTGATTTGTTTCTCCGGTAGCCCGTTAGGAACATCTCACATTTCATGACAAGCGGGAGTCCATCCGAAACACTGAACATGACCATGAACACAACTTGAAGTGGGTCAACGAGAAGAGTCTCAATTATGGAGGGGTGGCACCTTAAAATCGGAAGAAGACTGGCCACCAACGAATCCACATATTCCAAATTATCCTTCCCGGCTATAATCTGTTTAGTTTTATTTAGCAGGCCAGGGTACATATATTTTATGGAAAGTAACGTAATTAGTAGGGCCATGTAGGCAGTATCAAACACTTCAGGTAAGCAGTCGTGCTTCCACACTTGGGGGCATTTATGGTCAGGGGTAACTGATTTCGTGAAATCTCGCATATGTGTATGGAGCAGATCAATATACGTGTTCATTTCCTCAACAGTAGCCTCATCCCCTGGTCTTAGTTCAACTAGGTGTGCAAATTGTAATCGGAAATTGATTGAGGATCTTCCAACACAGTTAATTGGGCACTTTAGATTTTCAATATGATTGTATACAAATGAACCAATTAGGGAGAAATGTTTCTTTAAACAGGAAGCAAAATCAGAAAAGTCATCCGTATTTTGCAATGGGTGAAGCCACTGGCAAAAAAATGTAGTTTTATCCTCACAGCAATGATGTGGTCTATGTAAGGCAGCCATAATATAGTACTTATATCAAACTAATTCAGACGTAGACACTTACTCCTTGCGATTCAGAAATGGTAATAAGGCTCTGATTAACTGTGTAGACCATAACCTGAAGCACATCTGTTGTTTCAGTGGAAAATGCGATTTCCAGTTTAATATTGCCTACTCGGCGTGGCGAATATGCATTTGTGCTATTATTTCCTACATATTGGAAAGCATATATAAAATATCCCATTTCAGCAAAATCATGCAGGGTGAGGTAGACTTGGCCGCCAGGGACAGATATAGCATCCATAAGAATTTTATAAGCAATCATATATAGCCTATCATTAGTATTTATCTTTATAAGCTGATATAAAGATGGATCATCATTAACTCTAGCTGCCATGGTATTTACATTATGATGCTGGAAGTTATAGCATGATAAGTTTCCAACTCCGTTTACTGCTTTGCTGGTGGATATAGCCACTAACATTATGCTAGGAAGAGCTTCATTTGAAATGGATTCGGAAATGAAATTTAATAGCCCCCTTGTTATGCTAAAAGTTTTACATTTTAATTGTTTGGTTGGGAAATAATATTTCCTTCCGCCAAGCGTCTGATGCTGGTCCAGAATACTGGAATGAACAGTTACTCGTTTCAGGAAAAATATAGATTCTTCAATTACAAGCTTATATGAAAATGTCGTATCAGGACTTTCCATAAAATGCTCTGGTTTATTTCGATGAAGTGTCAACTTGAATGACGTATTTGGAGGGAAATATTTAGGTTGCAAAAAAATACTTTCAACCAGCTTGACGCAAAATTCAACTTTTTTTGAAAGGGCCGTTTTCTCTGCTCTTTTCACCCATGCATTATTGCTAGCAGTAAAATTATCTGGCGTGCCCTGCTCCATCCAGAATTCTGATGCGAGTATCGTATTTCTTGTGTCGAGGGTCGACGACAGTAATCGAGTAAAAAACGATATATAGTTATATAAATAGTTAGATGTGCTGACCAAATAGTCATTTATATGCGTTTCTATGCCTGAAAACATTCCATGTGCTGACAAGTTCGATAAAGCCACATTATCACTTGCGGTTAATTTTGTCCCGTTTTTCTTTACAATGCTACAGCGTAAGAATAGGAAACTTGAAAAAAAATCCAAAAAATGACCGGATGAGCCATTATATACATGTTGAATGGGAATGGTCTCCTCCGCCGTGTTAAATGATGCATATAAAGGAGTATAGTCGGATCCTAGTACTGAGACATCCAAATCCGCATTTTGATTCAGCAATAAATTATTTCGGACGGATTGCTGACTATTTTCAAACAGTTTTGCTTCCATTGTACGTCTTGCTTACTTCAATTTTTTGTAATGAATGACCCCTTTTCGTTTGCGACGCCCACCTTTTTGATTGCCTGATTTAGATTTCCGCTTTCCCCCAATCTGCTTCCTTGCTTTCTTTCGCTTAATAGGACGGCGACGGCGTCTTCGCTTCCCACCAACCTGTTTTCGGGATTTAGATTTTCGTTTTCTCTTCTTGCCCCGTCCTCCCGATTGAATTTTCTTCCGTTTTTTTCTTGCATATTTCCTCCTTGTCACTTTACCAATACTTCTAATATTTGAAATGGGAACAGTAAAAATCTGTTCATTAGGCAAAATAGCACCTCCGGACTGATTATCCATTTTCTCAAGTATACAATATTTTTTATAGCAATGCGATTTTCTTTTCATTAAGCTTTGAAATGTAGAACCGCGGTTGTAGGTTTAGATTCTGTACGTATCTCTTCACCGGATTCTGTTTGTAAACTGAGAGAAATTTCAAAAATCTCATCGGATTTTAGTTCCAAATAAATCGGATTTGCAAAACTATGTGAAATTGCACCTGTAATTGCTGAAGAATTAAAAACTTGCAAATATGGGACATATTTTTTACCAATTTGCTGCGGTCGAACTAAATTAGAAACAACGAATATTTTATTAAGTTGTTGTGATGACAATAAATTATGACGAATGACGTCAGCATGATTTACAGTCGGGTTTTCTACGTGAAATAATTTAGATGGTAGGAAAAGTATATTGTCTGCCTGTGTCATTATGTATTGGTCATCCGCACCAAAATATTTATTTAACTTTTTAGAGAGTTTTAGGGAATAAAATTCATGATATATTCGTATATGTAATAAATGATCATCAATCCCGACTCCTATAGCATGCTCCATTAATGCATTTGACAATGCCTCAACTACATCGTGGATATTATCGGTGGCTGGCTGATCAACTTCTATTATTTGATCACTGTAACCAGCAAAATAAATTGTGGTCACGACTCCTATATCAAATTTCTCTTTGAACAAATCTTCATTGCAAATCTCTGGCGAATCAAATGACCCTGGATTGAACCTTGTCCTATCACCAAATCCCAAAGCCGATGCTAAATTTGTGGGTAAGACAGCTTCAAAATCCGGGGCAAGAGTATCATTATATGATAATCTTGTAAATATACCTTTTTCGTCAATTATGGGTTCAAGGCCAAAATCGGCTTTAATTTCCTTCATATGCGCATTCACTTCATCCATGAAAGGGAGGATTGACGTATATTTATTTTCAATTTCTACAATGACTTCGGCGGTATGGGTTAGCGTTATCTTATTTTCATCCTTGGAAATATCAAAAAATTGCTTCGAATCTTGGTCACCTTGGACACTGGGATTGACTATAGTAACTGCCGTTCTCGTATTTTCATTTGTATTACTACTACTCTCAACTAAATCAGTTTGAGGAACATGAAATGTGATATCAATCAAGGCCACACGGTAATTTCCGTACAGTGGCTTTAATAATTTAGCCGTAAAATTGCTCCCATTATTATTTGGGAAAGAATCAAAATCAAAGTTACTGGAAATTGTAACTAGAACACTGCTCTCGATATTTGTTTCATCAAATTCCATCTTTACTAACTTTTTGAAGCTCAGTTTTATAGAACGATGCGGATAAAACGTTGTTTTCCTTATCTTCCAGTTTATAAAATAATATGCCAAAACTACTATTAACACTCTTTACACGAAATATTTCTGTTGACCAGCCGGAAATGGCTGATGGCTTATCAAATAAATTTTTGTACCTGTTCACTCTGACAAGGTCACCGACAGAAAGAGAATTTATCTGCGGTTTCTTATTAATATATCCTTTGTACGAATTATGCCAGGCCAGGTCTATTGTACCTTTATTAATTTGGTTTGGCTTCATGCCGATAATTCTATTATAACTATTGTTATAACCCTTCTCAATATCTGGTAAGGAATCGATATATCTTTTCGATTTATGAGTGGTCATGTATCTTGCAATTTTTGTCCGCAAGTACTTAACCCTATTTTCCGACGGACTTGCTTTCTTAATTGAATAAACCTTATACTTATGTATGCCCATATCTTTAAATAATTTTGCAGTTTCACCTTGAAATTCAGTTCCGGAATCCAATAATATCTTTTTGACAGGAAATTTGAAACGCTTGAATATTTTTCTAAACGCTTCGGCGACAAGTTTAGCAGACTTATTTTTAATTCCCTCATAGAAAGTTAGCTTTGAAAATGTATCATTAACTATAAGCACGAATTTCACGCCGCTGTTATATCTACTTAAGTTAGAAACATCAGCCAAATCTCCTGAAAGTACTTGGCCGGGGTAAGTTGAGATAATTGGTCTAGATTTATGTCTTATTCTCACTGGAAAATGAAGGGAATATCCGTCTAATCCAGACAAAATTTCGCGGACTTTACTTACATTTTTTATATTCCTATTTTTTGCAAATGTTGTTGCCCCACCAAGCCCACCAGCGGTTCGCGGTTGTAGATATGAACGTTCAATATATTTAGGGTCGGGTGAAATTCCCCCTCGGACTGATCCTAATTTCCTTTTCATTTTCCCATTCAAAATTTTGACAATTACTGCACCGCCATCCGCAGTGATAAAGAACAAAATCTTCAAAAACTGTGATACAAGAGCATTTCATTTTATTGTCTACAGTAAAACAGTTTATGCAAAATGCCATTGGAATCACTAATTGCTTTGTTGATTTGCAAAATGAACATCGGCAAAACTTGGATCTCATGTAATGCTCTTGAATAATAATAACGTTTCTTGTAATAGTTGTGAAACAGGCCATGCATATCTCATAGCATATTTGTTTAGTCCTTTCATAATAATACTCAAACCTCTTCACTTTTCCAAATATGGTTTCTTTTGCACATTTTTGGCAATGCATCTTCCGGTACATAACATTGGCCGGTAGTTTAGTGCAAAAAGTGCACTTGCATTTTGCAGGATGAGCTGATTCCATTTCCAGGTGCTAGCACGTGCTTAGGTTTGATGAAGGTTTATTATCTGAATGAGGAAATATGGACTGGCAGAGATGGCATTTATATCCAAATGACTCTTTAGTATATGATTGAAACATATCAGTAATCCGATACAAACCCATGCAGTCCTGGTTATTACAAACAGAACAGAACATTAAAGTTGACCTACTTTTTTGAATTTTACAAGCATCGCACTTACATGTTAAAAATAGTTTTTCCATGGCAGATATGCGTGAGGTTTCACTTTTCATTACAAGCGGTTCATTACACTCTTGACACAAAAATCCACATATGATAATTTTTTGATTTTCTGATATGATTTTCCTTTTCACTCGAACCATATATGACGATATGGTACATTTTTCGCATGCTGTATATTTTAGCAGACGATATCGATTTACTTTACAAAAACTACACGAGCACCGGTTATATATTTCTCCTCCTCCGCTCATTTTCATAAGTTATCCAGACATGTGCCTTCTTATATTTCGTACTTTGAACTGGTAAAGTTTCCATTACTTCTGCTGATATAGGACGGGCCCAGTTATATTTTTTAAATATTTCATCCGGTACATATTTGGCGATTTCTATATACATTTCTTTTGGTATAACCTTATAGGTAGAACTCATGATTGCGTTGCAAGATCAAATAGTTTTAAAAGTATATGAGATAAAATTGATATAAAAAATGGTAAAATCTGAATGAGCTTTTTCCTTATGTATTTTAGACAAAGCTTTTTATTTTTCAAGATTGGCTTAATTGCCACAATTTGCTTTCGAAAGGATGATTTCTCGTCGTCGCTCAAAATTGAATTAAGATTCAAGATAATTTCGACAAGGCATTTTATATTATCATCCGAAGCCAATTTCAAAAATTTTCTCTGATCCCTAGCTGTACTTGCATTAATTAGGCCTTTTAAAAACTCTTTATTAGCTATAATCCTCTGCATATTTAGGGAAATATATTTCGGTTTCTGGAGAAGGTAAAAGTGTGTTTCGTACATGAGCAACTGCACTATCGCAATGAAAATCTATTATGCATGGGCTATACTTTTTAGCCGTACATTTCCGGTAGCAATCAATCATAAACCCTCTATTATATGGAAATGACTGTCTTTGTAGTTGCACAAGGGCGCTTAAATCCCGCATCCGAAAGAATAAAACATAACTGGCAGAATTTAAGCACGTGCTTAATTTGGGAACTGACCATGAATGGAGGACAAGAACTAATGTTAGTTTAAGATGGTTACATGCGATGCAAAAAAAGTATTGAATTGCTTCCAGTGCTTTGCCACTCATAATGCGCTGTTGCGCATCATCGATTACTAATAAAGTTTGCTCATCCATGCTTAAATGCTGTTCTAAATTGTCTAATGAATCGGTGAAATGAACAGGAGGATTCATTTTCTTGAATTGATCAAATTTTTCTTGATACACAGTGTATAAATATACAAATTTTGTGGGAATCTCTGTAAACACTGCTTTCGCGTTGGTAATAAAGTTTTCTAGAATAAAGCTAGATTTTCCCGAATGAGAGCTACCCACGACTACAATTGCAGCCTTAGAATTAATTCGCAAATCAATTTCAGAAGGAATCATTTGACAAGTTAATAGATGTAATGCGAAACGATCACTAAATAAATTTTGAAGATGTTGCCGAACTAAATGTGACCTTTAAATTAGCGTTTGATAGAATTGCCAGTAATGCAATATAGCATTCGAAAGAGGAGATGATGGTGCATCAAATGATATATGTAGAAAATTCGTCCACCATCTGGGAGTGGCCTTGAATGACAGGTGAAAGTTGAAGAGATGAAAGATGATGAAAGTTGGTTGCCTTGCCATGCATTATCATGTCACATGAGGAATATGAGCAAGTAAATGAATGGATAAAAATTCCTCAATGAAAACTAAATGCACATATTTTTATTTTGGTATTTTTTATTTATGCAAATTGTCGTGTCGTTGGAGATATTCTAAACACAAAGACATAGGAATAAATGATGTAATTGCTATAATTAATTATGAAAGTTGCTTAGTGCTTGTAAATTTTGTGCTTTGGAAAAATCGCATTTGTATAGAATCACCAGTGGAGCAAGTGAATGAATGGATAAAAATTCCTCATGAAAACAACATGCACATATTTTTATTTTGGTATTTTTTATTTAAGCAAATTGAAAATGTTGTTGTATATATTCTAAACACAAAGAATTAGGAATAAGTGATATAATTGCTATAATTAATTATGAAAGTTGCTTAGTGATTGCAAAATTTTATGTTTTGTAAAAATTACATTTACATAGAATTACCAGTTCGATTTTGATTCAATTGACAATATAGAAGATATTATTATTAATTTGTGAAACAATGTAATAGCATGAGATTGTTAAATTGGCTTGAAAGAGTAAACTTATACTGATATTATTATGTGATAGATTCAATTACATATATTTACTTAATTATATCGCTAAATTGTAGAATAATGGAATGGTAAGTTTTTTTAAACAAGCATGAAAATGTGAATTCGAAATGGGTTTATTTAGCTTCTCTTAAATGTTCTTTACAGGTCGACCCTGCTGTTCCAGGAACGGCCAACTTTCCCGCACCCATCGTCAAAGCTGCCAAGAGCAAAGTCCTCATCCCCAGAGGACTCCAGCGGAGAGTCCGAGTCCGTACAAAAGAAACCATCAAAGCTAGGGTGCTTCAGTGTTGGCTTGATTTTTGCTAATTTCCCCTTATCCTCTACATCCGTTATCCCCTCCTGCCAATCCAACAGCCTCAACCTGCATGCCTCAGTGAAATTCTCCAATGACACTTTGGTTGACTCCACCGGGTCAAGAAAGCAAACAGCAAGGAAGGACTGGGGGCACTTTTCAATAAGGTCTTCCACCGGCTTGGGGAGCTGGATAATGATTGACAGGTAGCCCCGCAATTTTTTTATCATCTCCATATTATTGGAATGGTCTGGCAGCACGGGCAGAGTGAAGGAGACCTCGGCCGCCCACAAGAACTCCAATGAGAGAAGGGTAGTTGTGATGAAAATGCCCATTATTTCGAAAGTATTCCGAATGGAGGCTGTTTCTTTATGGACACATCCAAGGACAATCTCTCGAGACAACTCGAGAAAGTCCATGATATGGTCCCGACTTTTCCCCAGAATGGAACTCCACTCCCGTTTGTTCCCATTCCCCAAGGGTGGAAGTGCCTGTATTTTTGCCAGTGTTATGTCAAATTGCCCCAAAGCATTTTTAATGTCAATGGGACAAGTGCAATGAAAGATGAATCGATTGGTCAGATTAAAAGCCACCAACTGGGCAGCTACTCTGAATAGACTTTTCAGGTCGGCGGAAATCTCCATTTTTAGGCAGGAGAGATATTTTGGGGAAGATTGCAGAAATGCAAATGAGCCTCGCTATCGCGTATGTGAACGATAGTCACTAAAATTTACCAAATGACCTATAAAATAAAATTGCAACCCCCACAATTACTCAGTATCAACAATGGCTTCTTACAGTAAAGATTTAATGCAAAAGCACCGTCGTGTGCTTCACTCCATAGATCATACAAAGCGGGCTCCCTTCTGTGGGGGATATAAGTTACTCTGGATGCCTATAAATAATAAGGATCCAGCAGATTGTATCGCATTCAGTGATAATATAATGTACATATGTACATATTGCTCCCATAAATCATGTATTCCAACAACAGAACTCGAATATTTTCTAAAATCGCAAGTGACCAGTGGAAAGTTGACAGCCGCTGACATAAACCGACTCCGTCCAAGGCACTTTCTTTGTCCGCCTCAGCCTGGCAGGCCAAATTACTGCAACTCTTGGGAAATTGGAGAAGCGTTTAGTAACGGTTTGCATTGCTGCTTTTTTAAATTTCATATGGGCAGTGACGGTGAATATATGCATTATAAGCATTCTAAGGAACCAGTAACAATGAAATGTGATAATCATGATCAATGCGATCTGTCTGTTCTCTCCAAATACACAGCATTGTGGGGGATGGAGTTGGGTCATATTTCCAGACATGACCTAAATGTGGTTCTGAAACATAGTTGGAGTGCAAAGCTAACCGAAGCTCAACGAATGGGCAAGAATATAATCGAAACTATACTTGATTATAAGACATGGCCAGGCAAATATGAGGAATTTATGTGGATTCCACCAAAATGTTTGCCAATGACAGATGCGGAGGCAATCCTGCTATTTAGGGATCATATTCCTAATGGTGGAATCCATGTCCCGCAACAAATATAATGGCAGATTTCATTACAGTTCATGTCATTTATTGACTTTACTTGCTCCAGCAAACATCAATCATCATCATGCGATATAAAGAAGGAAAACACAATAGATGTATTCATAGAGAGGTACATAATATCATATCGAATGTCATGATATTTAAATCATAGACAGATTCTTAATTTAAAATGTCCCTTTTTTATTCTAGTTAAGATGCTCATATCCTAATTGCGGCTATTCAAACTTTTCTTCGGAGCTGTTTGAGAGACATATTCAAAGTCACTGCTGCTGTTCGTGCCATTCATACGTGTCTAACATTGCAACACACAACTGCCCCAATCAAACGGGAGGCAGAGGTCAACGGCAGGAGGAGTTAGGGAGGGAGTTCCATCCAGAGACACTACGCACAGGCATATTTACTCTGTCATCGTCCGCTCACTCCGGAAGCGTAACGGTTTATGATACTTCCTTTCCGGCTAATATTATTACCATTCAAGCAGCATTTGAACTTGCTTATGAATCATTGCATTCATTACTTGTACAGCTTTTAGGATATTTTAAAAACTTAAAGTTTCAGATAATTTTAAAATGTAAATTATTACAGAATAGCGATAAGTCAATCGATGATAGATTTCTTAGATCGACATTTGTCCGCCTACTTAGCCCAGCATTTATTCCGGATTGCGTAAATTTTGCAATGTCATTCTTACAGGCATTTTTAGATGGGTTTGAGGAAAGTAAGTCTGGTTATACTTTGAAAGAAGTTATGAGTATGCAAGTGAGAATTATTCAGCTGCAATTAATTAATCCCAGGGGATTTGTAGATCTATACCCGTGTCTGAAGAAAAGGAAAGGAATTACAAATATTTCTACGTTTCCCTATAATAATTGCTTTGCCGCCTCTGTAGTCTGCTCTCTCTATAGAAATGAGATTAGATTGCCAGATGAACCGACCAAATCTTACTCTGAACTTTCAAAAAGTCAGAGAAAACGGCTGCATAGAATTATGCAGAACGGCGATACATATATTCCTATGATACGACGGTTGCAGAGAGAAGGAACAATTGATTTTTTTAATTACATGGCTGAAGTTGCATTAGAAGATATTCCCGGCTTTGAGTCTAAAAACTTAATTTCGGTCTGTGTTTACACGGCCGATGACAAGAATGTTTATCCAGTATATATTAGCAAATTTGATTATGGTAAGGAAGTTCATTTGCTTCTTTTAGAAAAATATTTAGATCATCAATCCATATTCGATCGCCCTATTCAACACTATGCCTGCATATATGATTTAAGCTTGTTCCTGAACAAACAAAGTCACAGGAAGCTTCGTTTATGCAAGCTATGCTTGAATAACTTTCCCATTTCTTACGATGAGCATGTTAAAAAATGTCGCATCATGTATGATTTGGGAGTCAAATTTGTCAGTGAGAAAACTCCTTACTATAAATTTAGACAGTTATATCAGAGACTGCCATTACCATTTTATTTATTCTATGATATTCAGATTAACGAGGAGTCTTGTATTCAGTTTCCTGACTCTTCACGGCCACTATATTTTACCAGACTTGAAAGTAATTTGCTAGCTAGCGCATTTTCACTCGTGCTAGTCAACCATACTGGTATTTTATATGAACTCCATTATGACGGTGATAGGGTAATGGAGACATTTATAGAAACCGTCCTTTTCATTGGGGCTCAGTGCAGTAAAGCCCATTTTGCCCCTCAAAAACCATACATTTTATCCAGAAGGGATAAATTACTTTTTAAAATATCAACTAAATGCCCGTATTGCGAGCGAGATTACAATGATACTAATCGCAGAAAAGTATATCACCATAGTCATGACCAACCCGATTATGTAGAAGTTTGCTGCTCGGCATGTAATTTACTCATTATTCGACGAAAGCAGCTAATATGCATATCTTTCAACGGAGCACGGCGTCACCACCTATTTATTTTACGGGCATTATCTGAAATATTAATTCGGGAAGCATATATAATTAGCAAATCTAACGAAAATTTCATTTGCATTCAGTTTAATAATCTAGTTAGATTTGTTGATATGAAATTATTTGTGGATGAGCCATTTCATATTTTGGTCGAGTCATTAAAATCAAACAGCAATCAAGATGATAAGTCTTCTTTTCGTATCACATCAAGCAGGTGTAAAGATGAAACTCTTTTGCAATTGGCAGTTAACTGTTTCCCAGCATTTACGCACATTTCCGCCGATGATAATGATATGCATCCTAAAACGGAATGGTTTACGGATCCAGTTTCAGGGGAAGAAATAAGCACGGAAATGTACGCAAGAGTAAAGTTGCTTTATTCCTCTCTGAATTGCATGTCTGCCAAAGACTTTAAAATTTACAAACTTAAATATTCAACATACATACTTGCAGACATTTACGTTTACTTCCATAATTTTTGTCTAAAATGCTTTGGCCTATCAATTTCCCATTCCGTCAGTTTTGCTTCGTTTTCATATAATGCAGCAATGTGGAGCAGTAGGGCGGAATTTGAATTTATCAGATGCGAAAATATGGTGAAGCTAATTAATGATGGGTGCCGGGGCGGAGTAACTTTTCTCACGGCCAACCATATAAAGGCAAACAATGAAATTGTCGGCAATTATGATGGCGGTGATCGATCATATATAATCGATTCCGATATTTCCAGTTGCTACAGTTATGCCTTAAAAAGTTATTTACCTTATAAAGGATATCGGTTCCTAACTAAACAAGAAATTGAGCAGTTTGATTTGTCAAAAATGGGTGACAAGGAAGGAATTTCATATCTCCTCCGTGTAGATTTGGAATACTCCCCTTCCGTTCAGGATCAAACTTATGATTTTCCCCTGGCACCCTCAAAATATTTAATTGATGATAGTATGCTATCAGAATATCAAAAAGGATTACTAGGGGATTGCCAATTAGGCACTTTCACACGGCTGCTAAGTTGCATGGGCGACCGGAATAATTATGTCGTATTTGCCCCATTACTGCAATTTTATTTAACAATGAAAATGCGAGTAACTTTCATACATGAAATATTGCAGTTCGATACCAGTAACTATCTAAATGCTTTCATTACCAGAAATCTGAATCTTAGACGCCAAGCCACAAACAATTTAGAAAATAAAACTTTGAAAAATATAAATAATGTCCTGGCAGGAAAGCTATCTCCGAATTATGCAACAATGCGTAACATTCGCATATGTTTTAGTAGGGAACAGTTATTAAGGCAAACATCTCTTCATACACATAAAGATATTACAGTTCTTTCTCCCACGCTTTCACTCATTCATCATGCTAAGCAACATATGCCATACATTTATCCTACTATACAATATCAGGCAGTTTTAGATTTAAGTAAGTTACGGGCTTATATAATTTACTACATGTATATTAAGAAAGTACTTGGACCAAGGGTTGAATTAATTATGCATCAAACAGATTCTTTTCTGCTAATGGTCAAAGACCCCAAAAATGCTTTGAAGGAGGATTTTAAGAAAATGGCTAAGATTTTAGATCTATCACAACTAGATTCTGATGACCCATTTTATATGAAATCAAAAGATGATTGCGTAGGAAATTTGCGCATCTGCAGCATTAATATACGGGAAATGTGGGCTGTGCGATGCAAATGCTTCGTTTTCATTTATGGATGCAAGTGCGGAGACGATAAAGATGATTGCGAAAAATGTATAAAAATCGTCAATGCAAATCTACCTACCTATGCGATATGCAACGTCTCATTAGAGGAATATAAGAATATATTAGCCAATCATGTTAGTGTATTCAAGAAATTTAGACAGATTCAAGCTCATAATTTGATTTTAGGGAAATATTCATGCCAAAAGATGGTTTTGCGAGCGTTGGATGTTTCGCGCTATTTCTATGATTATAACCAAAGTTGGCCACACTATTTTTATAAAATTTATGGCAAATAAGATTCCTTGACTTAAATTGAATTACATCATGTTAATCATTTATTAATTAATTTATTGTAGACTTTAAAATGTAAATTACAGAGCATGCAATTAAAATTGCATTAAATAGTGAAAGTAATTCGTAATGTACATAATGCCTTTCCTGGAAATCGAAATTATCAAATTATGAAAGACAAACACGCTTGGTAGATGGGCCGGGCTCATCATCAGCATCATCATCGTCGTCGCTTTCGATCCGCATTCGTTTCATGGATTTGGGCATGGGCATGACAATTTCTGAAAATTGAAAAAATACATTATTAAATTCAAGTTAATATGGATATAAGTTGTTAATATTTAAAATTTTGATTGTATTATGATTTGTAATTGTAAATAAAAATAATAAAGCTAACCTATGTCATCATCATTGTCTTCAATATCAATGTCCTCCTCCTCTTCATTTTTAACCCGATTCACAGCAATCCATTCATTCAAAGATCCTTTGAATCCTTTACGGCAAGCCACATGCCAATTTGCTTCATCCTCGCGCTGTTGTTCAATTTCCGGGGAGTTTGTGGGCTCCAGAAGATTTTGAGGAATTTCCTCGTCCTCATCCCCAGAACTGGATGGTGTTGGCTGATTTTCTTCCTGATCTCCCTCACTTGCAGAATCGGATTGTAGCCAGGGATAATAATTTATACTGAAATTATCCCCAAGTAGCAAATTGTCCATGTTGAGACAAAGGGCTTGCATGTTGTCTTCAATATCAGTTACGCGATCATCGATTTGGTCCTGATAAAGACGGATATCCCGGATCTGAGCCCTGGTCCAAGTCATAAACTCATTTATGGCTGTGGGACTAATTGTGCGTACTGTCCTTGACCCAGTTTGGCTGGCATTGGCTTCATCCCCGACTTGAACATTGTCGTCACTGGGTTCTGATGTCTCATCCCCGCTGGATTCATTGTTTGCTTCGCTAGCCTGAGCCTCACTATCCGGGAATTGGCGGGCACGACTCTGTTGATATTTTAAAATAGCTTTTTTAAACTAAAGGAATTTACTATTCGGGATGTTATCTGCTTTTATCTACTTAAATTGATCCACAATATGATATGATCGACTTATGCTTTTCATCGGAATCGGCAAAAATGAAATAACTTATACTTTGAAATAAGTCATGCAAGCACTTTCAGACAGATTACAACTCGGGCGTTAAATTTCCCATGATCAATAATATTCTAATGTTGCTATATGTTGGATGCTAATTTTATTTCAGTTAATTCATATATCATTAATCATTCTTGGGCATCCACTCACGATGCATATTTCAGGATAATAAAAACTTGCTCATTTTTTATATCATTACGAGTCCTTTACAGTTTACTATGTTGCTCATAATCCTAACAAAAGATTCGACTTTGTTGTCCTGGATTGGAAAGGGAAAACGATACGGTTTTCTAACTTGCGGCATGTTATTCATTTCGTGTACAATAATCACCGTCTTGTCGGTGAGTCAGATCTCGGACTTAAACTACAGAGTAATACTTCATTACTGAAAACAAACAGAGTCGTTCTCTGACCATCATGCGCACATATCTACCTAAAATTTGTCATAAAATGTCATATATCCATGCTTTCATATTCAGCAAATAGTTTGACTGTGATTCAGAGATATAATAAGAAGGGGACGAATCCGATGTTTATACAAAGCTTTAAGATTGTTTATAATACTGCATAAAAATATTCTTACCATTCTTGTATATATAATAATTTGGTAACTTGCAAGCACACAAAACACCACAATTATTACTTAGTCTTGATTTTGCTTTCAAACGCAATGCGTGGTGTTATTTTGAGTTCGGTTTTTAATTTATTTTGATGGAAAATAACTAAACCTCACAAAATTTGCAAAAATGTGGTTGACGCTTCTGGCTGTGTTGTCTTTATTGATTGGGGGTGCAAGTTTGAGTTCAGTTTGCCCCAGTCAAATTGGCTGCCGTAAGTGCCTTACAGGGGATGGATGTGTCTTTATAGCAACAGTAGAGAAGGAAATGAAATGCATCCCAAAAGCAACTCTTCTTCGTCATCGGTTTGTTAAAGTTGTGTCTACATTGGATCGCTGTCCGATTGAAAATGGTAAGTGATATCAAGAGCATAACATTTTATTTGTAGTTTAGCATTTTCTTATTTAAAATAACCATGTATGAAGCGAATAACGCCTACTATTTTACTACAGGCACATCATAATGCATTGGCATCTGTTTTGTCTTTCATATACAGGAAACACAAGCTTTCCTCAAACCCAACCAAACATGGATAGAAAAATGTTACCTCCCATTTCCACTACAGCCAGCACCACCACCACAACTGAAGCCACTACATATATGCCGGGCCATTCATTACGCGAGGAGAGAAAGTCTGCAGAAATAGCCCACCCTTTCACTTTGACTCCCAAGTCATCAACAATTGAAGTTGACAAAGTGGTTGTTATTCGATCCAAAACTTTCCCCCCCATCACAATAACCCCGCCAGCTCAAGATACTCCGGATAAATCATTTGGTATTTAAAGAATGCTTTTATTCATAAATAAGGATATTAACTGTTGATGGGATTGTGATTGTGTAATTAATTTTCAATTTTTTTCATGAATGTTTCAGGTCGGAATTCGGATCTGACATTTCCGCAATTTCGAGATAAAAAGGCCAGCATCATTACAACAACTACAAGGACACCAGCCACTCCGGTTTCTCAGGGAAAAGTCTTGGGTAATGGGACAACTTATATATATATATATATATGCATATATGTAGTTATGTGTGCATGATTCACTTCATGTCAATATCATTTATTTGAGCTATGTTTGTTCTGCAATATTCCAGATTCAGATTCTCAGTTTGCTTTGCCTGCCAAAAATCATACCAAAACGGGCATGGTCATCTCGAACGACATTCATTCATCCCGGTCATCTGAAAAAAATGGGATCGTAAACAGATCTGATGTGCAGAACAACGTAAGCCATGGTAGTGCCGCATCTGCCTTAACACCAAAAATCCACTTTGAAGATGATGACGATGCGGAGTCATCAGTCACTCTTCATCTTCCACAAAAAATGACGACTACCACTTCATCATTTTTTACTCTCAACCCAAGTAACGGCGATGCGAACGGCGCAGAACTGTTCGACTTTAGCTTCCAAATTCCATTCGCATGCAATGCCACTGTAAGTGTATAATTATATCTTCATTATATTTCATATCGTGCATGGTAATATATCAGAGCCATTGTCTAAAATAATCTCTGCTTATACAGGACATGAAGAATAAGCTGCATTTCCCGAGAGTCGCTAGGCTTGCATATTCCTTATGTCGGTCACATCACCTCATCAACAAGATCAAGGAAAATCATCATCTCATATTTCCATCCATCTCAAAATGGGACATGGATAATCCGGCAGTCAATTTCCCTCGACATTGCGAATTTCTTACCTTCTACAAAAACAACTGCGGGAGGAAATTCACCTAATCTCTGTCACTTTTTATTAGGATGTAATTTTTGCTTTCGTTGTGTTTTTTTTGTGAAACTTGTTGTGATGGACTGGAGATGAAACTGTAATTTTAAAACCTAGTTATCAATTCCTATAATAATGTCGTTTGTAATATTGAATTAAAATCTAAGCCAAAAAATCTGTTTCAGGCAATCATTACAAATTAGTTGTTCCATGAATAGCAAATATCATGTTTAACGGAATGCACGTTGTCAGTTAATTAATTACAGCATAGTTTGATGAAGTAATATGCATGCAAAGGATGCAAAATATTAAGATAAAACACTTCATGGTATAGTTAAGTTTACAATTTATTTTAATATAATATGAAATTAATTAAACTTTAAGCGAAATATATCTATCCTGATCGTTTTATTTTAAAATAAATATGCACGACTAGTATAATATATTGAATTTTATTTTTAACCAATATCATATGCATTTTGATATATAATACTGAAAGAGCTAACGAAATGAAATATATTGATATAATCCAGGTAGTATGGATACACAAAAATAAGAAATGTCAAATAATTTAGCACATATATTTTGAAAAGATTACATCATGGGCATCGTTCAGCGTCACACTTTTATAGACAGAGTCGCATCACAGGGATCAAATTACACCATGATCATGATCATCATGTCATTCTCCAACCGGATATCGGATTTCGCCAGGAATATGATCCCCATTCGCAAAAAAATCATACACGACCAATTTGCACGACGCTCAGAATCATAATTCAGGTTGCTCCCTGTACGGGGATTAAATTTCATCACCCTCCCTGCCACTCCTCATCGCTCCTCCACCACCGGAAGCGATCGCAGCGACCGGAAATGATCTGGCGGATTTGGATTTGGGCGTTGTCTCGCTCACACACCCATACACCTTACTACTCATATGATAAAAGGAGCTGGCCAAAAAAAACATCATGTGAAGTAATTAATACGTAAACGCGTTTTCCAGGCAGCTCTCACATACCTAATTCGTTTTTCACAGACAAGGGAACACTAAACCTTGTTTTTCTCAGATCAGTCCGAAATTTTGCACAGTAGCTAACCTTCATAATACGTAGATGCCCATATACAAATTTTTAGCTTGCAATGGCCAACCGTTCAGATTTCGCATACACTTGCTGTTTGTGCCATAAGAAAAGGAAAATGACTTGAATAGTGATGTTAAGTTCTAATTTGATGATTATAGTTGACAAGTATGGATATTTAAAAAAAGTCCAATTTGGGAATTCCCAAACAAACAGGCAAATTCATTTTACACTTCGACATGCGATGAAAATAAACGTTTGAACATTGCACTCCAAAAATTTTGAATTTCAGACCCCTTTAAGGCAAGCAACTACGAAGGGTCTTGGGGGAATCTGTGAAAAACAATGTTTGTGATTCCTTCGTGAATCAAGAAATTATAATGATTAATTTGAATAATGGAAATTCGAACTACTACGTGAACATTCAAGGGACAGCTTACGGACAAGTATATTTTGCATGGATTGAATTTAAGAGAAAACCATATTATGAATCCATCATCCGCCGAAAGTATTTTATATAACTTATCTCATTTAACTAAAAGCTACATAAAATTGTTATAAAACTCCTACCTGAAATATAGCAATACGGAGACATATTTAGTCGAAACGAAAGAACATATCCCTTGGAAGTATGATAGTTCACATTCCCCCAACACCTTATTTTAGCATGGCTGGGATATGTATGTCAATATGCCTGAAAAAGTGTTGCTTTAACTTTACACACCTACCACATACAAGTAGTGACAAATACAGGTATTAATTCGGTAGATAAAATAACAAATTGTATAAGTTATGTTGTATAAATTATAACGTATCCGCTATCCCGGTAGCTCTTCTATTCTCCGCCTCCGTTGCAGGATATCCTAAAAAGAATTATATATTGACCGTTCGAGGAGTAAGCTCATTTTCGGAAAAATATTTTACGAATATTATTTTAATTATTCGACAAAGTTATTTGCTTGCTCAGAAAAAGTTTGCAGTTTCGCTTAGCAAAGTCAAGTAACTGTCCAGTAGCAAAAAAAATATTTCCTTGCATAGTCATCAAAGCAGCAGGGAAGAAAATTGACCGGCAGAGAAGAAATGATGGGAAGTAATCAGGAGAGAATACATATCTCAACCATATCCGGTGGCATCATTATTTGCACAGCAATGATCACCCCGATAGTATTAATTAGCATTGGAATGACAGTGGCCACCCGTCTCCAAAGTCCAAATGAAATTGCTATAGACTTTCAAGATTATCCTGGCTGCCTCCTCAACATCATCTCTCATAATAGCTCACAAGAAGAGGGATCAAGAAGCTCAGGCGTAAAGTTCAAAGGTCAAAATTCCATCTTCACATACACCCACCACACTGCGGACAACTTCTCATATTTCCTGGACAGGGATGCGATCAATGATGAGGATGAGCATCCCACAATTATGTCTGGCTACTTCCGCTTCTGGTCAAAGTTGCGAGATCCAACTTGCAACATCTTCGCAATCCTCCCGGACTCATTTCGGATGGCAGTGGAGGCAATACACAATTCCGGATTCGGTACATCTGAGCATGCCCTCTTTCTAGTCTTGACTGGATTGTTGAGGACATCGGGTGAAGATGAAAACCAAAAGCAGGTCATCGATGGCTTCAGAAAGAGAAAAATGTTTTCTGAAGTATTCCAGGATATCATTGCTCCATTCCATGCTGATGTTGCCTTGATCCAGCAGAACGATCGCGGCCTGCAAATTGATGTCCTGTGCTACTCCTGTCCCAACCAAGACGGTCTCCATCACTTTCCCAATGAATGGACACTGCCTCGTATTATATCATATCAATCTTTACGCACAACGATCAAGCAGGTGAACAGAATACAGGGTTATGGTCACACCCCGACAATTTCCAGGGTTATGGGTCGATTCGAAACCTTGAATGAGTGCTTTCGTACGAC
>JAQIXQ010000442.1:0-29856 GCA_034700485.1 Pseudosinella alba
ATCATCCATGCCATCCGAATCCTCGCTCATCAAATAAGTATCCTCCAAGTGAGGGGCTGTTCGCGGCATTATTTATATTTGTCTTTGGGATTTATAATTTTTTGCTTTCCCACCAGCAAAAAAAAAAGAAGAACAAATTTTCTATATTGCAAAGTATTTTTTAGAATTCTGTGTATCCAAACTTACTATTTTGTTTTTTAAATTTAAAAAAAATCCACTTTCACCGGAGAAAGTTACTTCGGTGAGTATGCGTACTTCAATATTACACAATTAATAAGAGTCATACGATAGTAGAAACCTACTTCGCTCACAACACTTTGGATAAATATTGCACGAAAAATTGACAGAGACTGATTTGAAATTTGGCTTTCACTACAATGAAATATATACCTTTCCCCAATGGCATACCGACTTGGAATGAATGGTCTGTTTTAATTAACGTAGGCATTAAAGTAAAAGTACATAGGTGAAAGTATATAGAAAGCATGACATCATTATCCTGTCAAGATTCCCCCTCCAAATCCGAACTTCCTCAACATGAAGATCAGGGATTTTGTCCACCTTGTTCATTATTACTATTTTCCCTACTACTTTCTCTTTCGTTTCAAACAGTTACCGTCTGCTTACGCAGTGGTTACTTGGATGCTGCTGCATGCCATTTGTCACTTCAGTTGATTGCATCATATCAAATCATATCATCACTTACAATTACAATCCTCATCAATTCATCATAATAATTTTCGGCTCAGTGCCTTTTCCTTGTTTGCTTAACCTGGTGTGATATAGCCGTATAGTTATTTTCTGACATTCGAATTTGATTCGATTCCATCCGAAGCTTCCGGTCTCCTTTGATGATGATATAGTTATATCAAAGTGTTCATTGAATCATGAAGTGTATCAGCTCTCAGTTTTACGCTCAAATTAGCAATGTTGTTACTAGATATACGCTCAAATGTCTCATTTTATTGCTATTTTGATTTGCCCGGATGGATGGGGGAAATAGGAATGAACAATGTGCCTGGGGATCGAGAGTGATGATGGTTCTATTTTTCGCTTCCGGTAGCCTACGTCTTTTGACGTGATTGTTACAGATAGGCAATGTGGCATGGCATAATAGGAGCTTTCCTCAATACGTCATCAATTAAAATAAATTTATCCGAATTCCTATTAAAAATATATGCCTATAAATTGCTTTTAGTTCTACTTTCATGAGAAATCCTCTTATAAAAGTCATGAACAAATTAATAGTAAGCTGGTACAAGTAGGTTTAACTAGGTATCTATTCTGTTCTGGACCGGGTTTCCCATTCCCATCATTTTGTCTGACTAATTGCAAGCTGAATGGAAAATTACACCATGTAATTAATAAACAAACAGATCAACCTGTTAAATCTTACGTGTCCATCAGAGATACTCAAAGCAATTATATCCAATCGACAATTTAGAAATCTAGATAACCTTTGATACCTACATGCATCCTCACTATTCCTCACAGCAAAATTCTTAATTAAATAATTAAATTAGGGTTTGGATGAGGACCGTTTTTGTTATCTTTTGTAAATATCATTAATATTTATCATAATACTGATAATTTCCTATTTTTTCTCTCATGTTTACGTCATTTGAAGGAGGAAAAATGCTACGGTGCGGTTTACAATCTTTATAAAAGGAATACGATAATTTATGGCAACTATCTCGAATTATTTCTGACAGGATCCCGTTTAAAATTGTGCCAGGTACTTTTGCTGGCTGATTTATTAGGGCGATTAGAGAATTAGAGTTAATTTGGAAATATGTATGTTTGGCAAACATTATTTAATTTATTATTTTTAAATGGACAGAGTGTCATATCGTCGTATGATTATGATTATAATTATACCTAATTTGAACTTATGACTCTCCCCATCGTAGTTTCACGTGCTACTTATGTGTTTGTACCACATTTCAACCTTTACCTTCCACAAACAACATTTTTTTCTGCCCGTCTCGTTTCTCTTAACTAGCTCTAATTAAATAATATCTGTTATCTTTGAGCATGTTTACGTAACTTGGGCTGTGGCTGTGAGTGACTCGCCCTAATCAATCGTAACAAGTTCCATTTCAGCCATGCATGCAAAAGGAAAAATGGTACAAGCTAGTACAACATAAATGTACATGGCAGCTTTTTGAATTTTCCATGACGGGGATGCATATATTAAGTCATGTCATGTTGAATGCAAGTAACTTTAGTCTTTTTTTTGTAAGCTGAAGCCTCTGTCCATTACCAAGCTTTAGAGTTTGAGCATAACATAGGTAATGCAGAATAGTATAAATTGTGATTTTTTTTGAGCGACGAGATTTCCGCGATGATGACGATAGCAATAAAGTTGTATGCAGTTGATATAATACACATTAATAATAGGCTGCCGCCATGTTGCAACCTGCTACATGCTCTGCACTGACAGTGAGAGTAATAGCTCACTTTTTGGAAATTTTCCACTAGATTTACCTACTTCTACAGGACCAGCACCAGACTAGACCACATTTTGGCTTTCCATATGCTCGCTTTGGTAATATAATTCGTGCTGAAGGTTACTACACTATTATCTTCCTAAACTAATTATGGTATGGTAACCATACTATGGTTGGAGGTGAATATTGGGAGAATTGAATGGTTTGGGAAGCTGGAAGCTGGCAGCAATTGTTCAGTTTGGAAACTTTTGCCGTGTATGACCTTTTCATGAATGTACTTATTTGAAGGGAAAGAAAAATGTGATGGAACGGAACAAGTTTTCCAAGTACCAATGAACTCAAGCTCAGAGAAATTGAAATTATGATATCAACTTATGATAATGATCATGCATGATAAGAATATCATCAAGAATGAATACTTACACTGGGAACAATAGGACATTAGCAAACTTAGGTAAATCTTAAATGAATATGGACTCTATGAACTTTTGAGAAGTTAAAGTAAGGAGTAAAAAATGGAAATTAGGCAGATTAAACTTTTCAAAAAGGTACATATTATTTATGTGTAGTTGCCCAAACAAGTACATTTACGTGGGGGTATTATTTACTTTACAAATAAAAAATTTACCCCTGCTGTGTCATTACGACTGGATACACGGCGGGGGAAGATAATAAGGTAACGACAGTAGCGACTGACACCGACCAAAGACCAAAGTAGCCATAAAGTAACGTTTCCACTTTCCAGCATAAAAATATAATCGCTAAGTCGAGCTTAAGTTATATTATTAAACGATGGGACAAATGCTAATTCATCTTCAGTAACAAAATCGTTAAACAGGTTTATCCACTTTTTTAGAATTCATTCGTTCGTTGACAAAAAAGTCAAGATCGGACAAATGTTTAAAACTGCTTATATGGAAGATGATGTTGCTAAAGCCTCATAATATGCCCAAGATGGGAACGATTATTGGATTATTTTGTCAAAAACATATTTAAAAAATACAGATATATCAAATAAACCCAAATTCCTAATTCCTGCTCTTACGAAATCTGAAATAAATTCCCCCTTAGTTCTCCCTCGAGAGTGGAGAAAGGCGCAAATTCTGTCATGTTATTGCCCGAAAAGTTTCCCCGCTGAAACTTTCTCATTTCCGGGAAATCTAAAGGGCTAATCTATAATTACGTTAGTATGACATTTAGGCAGGTATTTTCTTTTAGTAAAGTGAAAGCCAAATTCAAATCCAACGAGTCTTTCGATAGAGAAACAAGTACCAGTAGTTTGGAGGATAATTTCTCTCAGGGAAGGAGTAAACCTAATTATGTTATTTCAAGCTTCTATATTCTAGGTAATTGTATGTCCATCATCTCATCATCAAGATGCCCCTCCTCGTGAAATATGGTACATTCGTCAGCAAAATAAAATGTACAATAATGTTCACCCACTTGCTATATATGAATCATGGTAGTGTTAGTATTAGAGTAGATTTTCCTCATTTCTTGAATGGAATGAAATGCTTCGATGTGATGTGGATACTACGCTCGCTCGCTATGTCTAGAATGGGGTGCTCCAAGCAGCTTCCACCTTCTGGACAAAATGTTCAAAACTTGAGCGAACGATCGAACGTTAGTCAATTCAATTCAATATATCGATTGGACTACGCAACAACGCAAGCAATATGAATACAAATTTTATGTATGCATTTGTTCAACTTAAAAATATCGCTGCACTAGTTATATCTGTATTTTTGCTTAGGCTAAATAAATTAAATATAATTAGGCACGGTACATACCAATTCACGCACACACAGAGAATGCATAGCCGCTGCGGGAAAAAAAATCTCCTCTGCCAGAGAGAGAAGATTATAATTTATAATAATTTTAAATTAGAGTTTTTCTCCTGCTCCGTTGTCACTGTTCTTGTTCCACTTTTAGTTAATTAGGTAGGTGCATACAGTTATATTTGTACTTATTTATAAGTTCTGCAAATTGTAATTGTAACAGTGTAACAGTAATGAGCACATTACAGATATTGACTTGTTGTTATCACATCGGCCTATAACATTCAACATCAACATGTCCTCTGTCTCATGACAGGAGCAAACGGACATAAAAATCCGTTCCGCCAGGGTCTGCTCATATATGCTTATCTCATAACTTGAGAGGGACTGACGGGCTGTGATACAGCAACCATTTTGAGGGATTAGCACCAGCAACTTTCTTACATAAATATTCATACTTTTGTATGTTCTGGTGAACTCTTTTTTAGAACCAACCAAAGAGAAAGAGAACCAAACCAAACTTAATATTTCAAGTTTCAAAATTCAAATGTTTAAAAAGATCATCTCGGAGGATGATGATGATATGATGAAGCACTGATTGTTCCACAGTATTTGACAACAATGATCAGAGGCAACAAAAACATGTCACCCTTCCTCATTTCCTTCGTCCACTACCCTTTCTCTATCTGAATATATTTGTTAAAAATTCTAAAGAAAAGTGCAGAAACCTCTGAAAAGTTTCTTTACTTATTTCTTTCTCAGTAAATTTTGCGGCACCCAGTTCCTTTCCACTAACAAAAGGGAATTAAAGCGCACAATATGGAATTCTTGCAAGATGTGCTTCACGTCCAATCCAATTCAAAACTTTAACAAAACCATAACCATGCCATAGTCAAGCCGTTCTGTTCTGTAGGTTGATGGCATGATAGGATGTTGAGCTGGGATTGGGATATTGGGATCATCATCATCATCGTGAGCAATAACTTGGTGAATAACAAAACATCATTTTGAAACGCTGGGGCTGGTGCCATTCACGCACTTTTACGCAATGTGTTGTTCTACAATGGAGAGGGGGAGAGAGAGGTGAATAGAACTTGTTTTGATGGCATGATCATGATGATGATGGTAATATTCGTATAATGTTGGTAGTGTTGCGATGTGCGTAAGTTAGGAATGTTGGCACTGGCACTGCTACTCTAACGCATATAAGAAGGTTCATCGTTTTAGCCTCATCATGTCATGGATTAGAATAGAACTAAGTAATACAGTGCGAATGATTGCCAACATTGCATTGCCCAAGAAAATGTTTTTTTCTCCCTCATGCCATGATATAATAAAAACGCATACAGGTATGGATGGCTACATCGAGAAAATTAACAACTGCTAAAAGTGCGTGAATGGATGTGATATGGCAAGCGCCACCTTAACATGGATACAACCTTACAGGGACGAAGCCAATATCATTCCTTCCATTATATTTCCTTCTTATCAAAATGAAAATGCGAAAGCGCTGGGATTGGAATAGATGAATAACATGTTATTTACATGAAGAAGGAATATGAACACCAGAATACGCACCTCCATATAGATTACGCACAAATGCATGCATGCAAAGGAATTTTGTTTTGCTCTTTGCTGAAGTCGGTCATCGCGGTTTGGTTGCACGTACGCACTTTTCTCAACTTTCCTTATAGTTATAGGAGGAAAGGAGCGGATATACATAACTCATTTATAACTATAATCTCCTTCTTCCCATTCCATTCCCTTGTATGATGTGGTGGTGGTGATGATGATGATGATGATGGCAATGGCAATTATTTCCTCAGCAAGTTATGGTTGGTTTGCTGGTACTTTTCCACTCGAAACAAGAATATCCATATCCCAAGCCATATTACTGTAAATTACTTTTTTTAGAGGCTATGAAAATGGAGAGGAAAGAAGCGGATTTCCAACTTGGCGTTTTGCGGCCAGTCGTAAATAAATATAGTTTAGTTTATAATAAAATATCATGTTTCTATTTTGTTATCGGATCATATTCGAATTCGAAATCACGACGATGATGACGATGAACCTATTGAACTTTTATACTTGAGAAGGACATAAGGTTAGGGGATACGTGCGGATATTAGCCAATTGATGTAGTATTTAAATTAAGCCATATGTCATATTTCCGATGATACAGCAATCATCTTTTTTCACTTCGGGGTTAGCAACATAGTTTATTCGATAACTTAGGGGAGGAACGGATAACCTTTGGAAATCAAGAACATCAACACGAATAAGTCATCTTGCAACATTTAACCTCACGATCAGAGAAATCCAATAAAAGCTATTTAGGTATTTTTTGTTGATTTACCTGAGCAGAATTAAATATAAATTCCTCATTTTTATTATCCAAGTAATACTTATCATGACGAAGGGGAAGTATTTCACCCCAGTCATGTATGTACGGATCAATATCGATTGCCGTTTTCCTCTCTATTTCCATTTTCCTCAATCTAGGTTAACGATGTGGAAGCAATTGTGGATTGGCTTGGATTGGATTAGATGGATAAAGCAAAGCAAGGCGAGGAAAATGTTATATAATCAAAAAGCAGCTTACACATAAAAACGGATATAAATATCGTCATTATCATCCTCATCGTCACCATCAATACTACTTACTCTTTCGATAGAAGTGATTATCTATTCATCTATCACATCGCCATCGGTATAGTATCGGTAAAGATAATAATAACGGCCAGGCCAGAGGTATACCGCTGTTTGGTGCGTAGTGCGTACAACTGTATTTTTTTTACCAAGTTGGTTAGATGGCTTGGTCTTGTTGCTTGTTTTTATCACAAAATCCATGTATGAAAGCATATCTGAGAGAAAAAAGGTACTTGCCCCACTCTTCTACCCAGAATTCTACTTACGCACAAAAGTCAACATTCGTTTCGAGTGGGAAGGCAATGGTAGTGGAACAACAACAACAACATCATCATCAACAAGACCACATTGATACATCCTTAATACAAATACAATGATATAGGCTTAATATCATCAATTAAATTAGACTATAAAAATATATAAGGGAAATGGCAAGGTATAGTCCAATCCACCAAACAAGTCAGCCATTAAATATGGCTGCGTTATGTTGTTGCTTCTCTCTTGATTCATTATTCGTTGATTAACTTGCCAACTCATGCATTATATCAGATAGAGGGGAAAAGTGCGTAAGGAAAGTATCTATAATTTATATTGATTATAGTCAAATAGTAATTGGCATGTTGAAATGTTGCTATATCTAATTTGGTACATCAGAGTTAATACATGCGCGGGCCGTATGTATGTAGTTGCTACATAAAAGTGCGTACGAATATGATTCTATTCTTATGTCTATTCACACAACTACTTAAATCACTCCATTTCTCTCTCCTTCTCTGTTTTGTTTCTTCACTTCCTTCAGATGCATATAAGCTGAGCTGTATAGTTCTTGCATTAATCATTTACGATGTAGAAGATATATATTATTTGATATATGCAGAAAAAAAACAAGTTTTTCTCTATTAACGCAATAATCCAAAGAGTCAAAGACCTTTTTCTATGTTTCAGTACAGTTTGGATACATGGACTGGTACACTTACGCACTCTCCCAATGTATTCGGCATGGGCGTTTTGTCACGTACGCACTTTTTCTCTCCTTCGCCATATATAAAAAAATGTGTTTACCAGAGAGCCAGGCCAGAGCTAAAGAGTGCCAGCGCCACTGCAAATACGATGCCGAGGCTAAAGCCTAAATGGCTAAATTGGAAGAAGGAGAAAAATTCAATTCAGAAGATGGCTTGGCGTTGGCATATTCAGTCAGTCTTCATTAAATGAACGGGATGTTCACAATATGGTTGAGATTGGAAGAGTAAAAGAGAGTTTTGCACGCACTTTATTGAGTCCAACACCGATTTTTTTTGGGAGAAATCGTATATTTGCATGATATTTGCATTATCTATACATATTTGATGCTTTTAGTAGGAGAAAATCCCGAAAAGAAAATCTTTTTGGAACGGAAAAAGTTTGAATTAAAACTAATTTGAATTTTGGAATTCAGAGTGTAAGCCATATTTCAATCTGTTTAAATCTCCATCAATTAGCCTTTATAAATTAAGGAATTTGAAAATGTGTTATTTTCGCAGATTCAACACTGTATACTTTAGTAAAACATTTTTACACAGAATAATGTCTATTGGATGACCGTAAGAATCATGTACTTTCTCAAGAAATAGGAAACTTTGTTGTTGCGCTGTCATAAAAATCAAACACCTGTTACAGTGAAGCCATGTAGTAATTCATTATCAGTCAAAAGTACGGGACAGATGTATGCCAACGACCTGAACAATGGTAAAGGGTACACCGACCTATACCACCAAAGTAACAATAACAAGTCAACAAAAAAAAACAAATTACAATCTTTGGTAAACAACTTTTGATTACCTTACCTTGCAAATGACAAGGTAAAGTGGATCCTTTTGACCATTAAGGAAATGAGATTCTTACAAAATAATACAAATAAAACATTCATATCTCTCAAATTTGCAATTTTTTAAATTAAAGCCTCTGCGACACAAAGGGTGGGCGTTTGATAGACATATCAAACATGAAACATAAAATAAGAGGCTTTCTTCGAATCGAGTAAACGCTGTAACAAATGCGTAGAAAAGGCTTAGGTTACGTATATAATTTATTCCCGAACGTAACGCTTGTTATATATGACTCCTTTATGTCCCTACATAAATCGGATTTCCGATTTCAACATAAACTTCCAAATGCTCCTGTCAGGCCCCTATCATTTTTGATATCATTTGACTTAAAAACCATTTGTTTCTGTCATATGAATCTTTTCCGTTCTATTTTTGCACACAGCCATTTCCTTTCACTCTGATGCTTGAGCATAAAGAGATCCAAAGATGATATGATCGATTTTATGAGAACAAAGAGATGGGAACAAACGCATGATGGCTTTCAATAACGGAAGCCCTCTTGTTTTGATAGAACTGCGTAGAAGCAGGTTCAAGTTCTTACGTAAATGTTTCATAATCCCGTGTTATGTAAGACAAGTATTATAGAACACAATGATATATATTATTGGGAGTCCAAAGAGGATTTCCAATCAAATTAAGCTTTCCAAATTCCAATCCCGCAACCTTCTCTCTCAACCCATGGTACATGTCAAAATAAATGCCAATCTAATTATTCTTTAAGCAGGACCGAGGAGATCCAGCCCTAAACATATTTAGATATTTCCGCTTCCCATCCCGATTGTGAAACCTGATAACAGGAACATCTTATGCTGGTAACAGCACTTTACCCTTTATAGCCCCTCCAACCAGAATAATTAGATTACAAAACAGAATGAATAAGCATCCTCATGTCTATATTTCAAACTGCTTAAAGTCACAACACTACACGTTCAATATTTGATTCCGGTTATAAAACACAATATTCTCATTATTGTACATAATATCATGATAACATGATATTATGCCATAATATGATACTCTTTGTCGAAGCTACTTATTATATTTTAGTCTTCTCATTTTTCCTACCATTTCAATGACGCAAAGCTGCTTTCAACTCACTCATATCATCTCATATCATGACTAAAGAGCAAACGTCCCCAATAACCTCATCTTTGAATTGGAGAAAAATTCTACCCTTCCTTACATAACTTGTTAGCAGGTCTTTCATAACATCCGGAGGATCGTCCTCGTCTGGAGGATAGAAATTGAATACTACATAGCTTTTTTCTAAACTCCAAATTACAACCATTTCCAATTGGTTTCCTCTTTAAATGCCTAAATGCCCCCTTGTTGGTTATCTAACCTGGTCCTGCTCCAGTTTTAAATTCAACACACGTTCATTTATATTCCTCTTACTTTCCTCCACATTTATCGATCGGATTTTCCACTCACTCCAAAGTTTCATACCTTCGGGGTTAAATGTACGTTATGGAAATTGAAGTTGCTTCGTTCGTGGGAGTGAGGATGATGGGAAAGGTGTATATAGAATTACCAGCGAGAGATAGATATGGGCCATGTAAAATGTAAGCCGAGCAGATATAATATGCCAGCTAAGCATGCTTTCCTTCCTACTTTCCTTCCACAATTTAATGAAACGTCAGGGGTAGACTCCGAACCTGTTGTTTAAGCTCACTTCAATCCAGCCCAACAACAGTTACAGAGCAACTTATATTAATCTTTTACTTTTCCTATTTTTCATATATTTTCTTTTTGATTGGCACTCTTAAAATTTGATTCTTCTTTCTTTTCTTACCCCCTCCGTCATGTTTTCTCCTCCCCGGATCCGAATTAATGAAAGATGATGGGGATATCGCCAACTCCGGAGGAATTGTATTTTTTCATAATATTCCTTCGAATTTTTTATTTTATAACCATCCAACTATAGATAATAATGATTTCATGTCGTGCTTGATAACGTTCTTCACGTCACGTCAATTCAAATCAAAATCAACTCAAGTCAAAATCACTTTTAGCGAATCAGTGAACCAAAAAAGTTCCCCTTCCATTCATACCTCTTGAGAGGAGGAATGCAAGGAATTCACAATTCTTCCGTAAGTTTGAATGATTTCCCATCATAAATTCACGGAGGCACACTCATGTTCGCAATCAATCATTGGATGGGGAAGAAAGAAGACAACTTTTCACAAAACAAAACTTTTACGGAACAAAAAATAACTTATAAAATCTGCACAACAATGCAGGAAAACAAACAATTCAAGAAGCTTTACAATTTCAATCCACGTTTTTCTGCGTGCTGCCAGAAAATAAATATTTGCTTCCCTCAAGAACTATCCACAATAGTAAACTTATTCAAAGTAGATGGGTACACAGCCTGGCACGGAGATATATTAGCCCAGGTCAGGATTTTGTACTTTCACTCATTCAAGCCTTTTGAAATAAACTTGAATAAAAACCAGCAAACTCCAAAAGAAAGAAGTTATTTTTTCCTACAAAAAAATTTGTAAGAAAAAACATCTACCCACATACATGGAACATGTACTGACATTGACAATACAAAAACAATCACTCCTTCCTCGCACTTCCTTCGAAACCATTTTGGAAATAAATTATTTTAAGAACTTTGTTTGTTCTACTTTTTCATAGCCATATTCCATATCATATTTGATTCCAGCATGGAGGAACATGAAAGCAGTGGCTCGGCTTTGGCTTGTCATCATGTGAAATCTTTCCCTCAATGAAGGAGAACGCATTTAAAATGATGTTTTCTGTCTAAATGCCATTCATGTGTGTAGGCTGTTGTGCGAGTGTGACTTTTCTTATCATCCACGTTGGAATGGAACTTATAAATAACAAAGTTGTGGCATCATGTCGTTGATGGTTTATCGTTAAATGTATCGTAAATTAGCCTATATATAACAAGACAAGACGAATAAAATTGTGGATTGTGGAATGGCCAATATCTTATAACAGTAGTGTACCGACCGTGATTTGATTTTGATTGCGATCATCACAAAATATTATGGCAGAAGAGGGGGCATGTCATGCATACAACTTACAAAAAATAACATAACATACTTAAGTCATATTCCAAAAGGAAAGAGGGAAAAATCCTCTTCTCCGTGTCATTGGCTCCTCCACACCTAAGCAGTGTGTATCTTTCTTTACTAAATATTTAGGACATTATCACATTGCCATTGCCACTTCCAATCCCAATATTATTACCCAGCCCCAGTACCATTTACCATTTGACTTGATTTGAGGAAGAAAATTATGCTTCCACGCACTGTGAGCATGGTCTCATCCTAACCATCATCGTCCCTGTTAGTACCGTTGGCTGGTTTGGTTGCATATATTAATGTTTAATGGCAGGGCCATGCCATAGCCATATTAACATCAAGAACATTACCCTAGGTACCTGACTCCAAAGGCTAAAGCCTGTTTCCTTTTCGCCTCCGGCACCTACCAACCAGACTATTTTTGGCCACATACAGTTTAAACCAGAAAGGAAGAGACGAGCTTTATAGGACCACGTTCCTGTTTGATTGAAATGAATGAAGCTGTAAGGATGTAACTTGAATTTGATTGTATTGTACGTTGACAGTTGGCCTAAAACCATTAACATTCACAACGGACAACATGAGTTGAGTGGCATATCAAAACAATATGAAAACTTACAAATGAACCATTACCTAAGCCCAACTCCAACAACCCAAGTCAAGTGCCCCTGCCATTATTTCATTTTTGTTATTTGGTGTGGAAAAGTACAGACAGCGATGATGAGAGTTCATTATCATTAGATTTCCGTAGATTGTAGATGACAAGACATGCAATGGTTAATTACGGGACAGTGATCACGGCGACCTGTCAGTAAATACATATGCCTACATCTGAATTTAGGCAAATCAGCAGAGGCGAAGGAAATTGAAATTATCACTGGAAATTAAATACTAAAAGTTTCTCCACTTGGAATTCGTCTTTTTCCCTACGACCCTCGACAATTGCTCCCCAACACAGTGAAATGACAGACAACCTAGTTAACTTGGGGGAAATGTACCCTATACCCTCCACCTCCTGGCAATTGAGCATAAATCCAGGATGAATTGCCTCATTGAAATGAAAATGCTGACGAGGTTCATAAATATTTTCTGAGTTTTCCTCCTCAAATGTGGAGCTTGAGGATTGGGATTGACTCTTTACAGGAAAGTTTGTATGTAAATGTGGCTAATTCACCTTTCCTGACATTGCATATTATTTACTGCTCCTACTAAAACTAACTTACCTACCTATGCTAATGCACCATTTAATTCTTAATTTTTATTGCGACGCAAATTTCCTTATGAAATCTGCTTCTTCTCTTCAGCAGCAGTTTATCTGTAATTGGTGCTCTTTTCTACTGCGCAGTGCGCAACATGCCACTATCCACTATCATCATGACCTATGTCAATAAAATGGGAAATTGCTATGGACTATGTTGGATGATATGTCCATTCGTGTTTGCTCCAAATTACTTTATCTCATCCCATCTCACTGGACGTATAGCTTATGTAATATTTTGCGTATTTGCAGTATAGCCTGTCCTCTATGTGAACATATTTCATAACAAAAATTAATTGTTCTCGACAGTTATGTAAATGTACATTTATGCAATAACATGAATTACTTTCAAGGCTGTTTTGAGATCGTCCTCCATCAAGTGGTGTTCGGTATTATTCCCTCTTATCATATCATATCATGTAATTCTGATGGACTAGTCAAGTGTGTCATACGTAAAAAAAAAGGACGAACATGTTTTGAAACAAATTATTATGGCTTAAAGAGTCATGTCATGAGATTAAGTATGATAAAAAGTTTGATGAGGGAGACAACCTGCTTTACTTCTTTTAAAATGTTATTATTATTAAAGTACCTAGAAATGTCACTTATAATTATTAATGCATGTACAATGTAGTATGAGATGAGATGAGAAAAGTGACCAAAATATTTAACAGCACTTTTGACAAGTCATTCATCATAGCTTGAGTTGTTTCGCTTGGGAAACTTGCATCTCCCTCTTAAGCCAAACGTACCACTTTCCGTACAGTGTTCCGTTTAATTGTTGTTACAACAAATTTGAACCAAAGTCACAATATTCAAATTGACAGAAACATTTTTCAAAAGAATATCTATGAATTTAAGTAGGCATGTATGAATTCTTAATCTTAATGTTACATTCAACTCGATGTTCCGTTCAAAGTACAAAAACTCTCTTTATTTTCATGCTTACAACTTCTTCCCATTTAAGTTTCATTACGGTTACGCTCATTTCATACCAAACAAAATTGGCTACAGTATACATACTATCAGCACCAACTCACCAAGTGAAAATTAAATAGGAAGTAACCATTTTTCAAGGTATGCCAAGTTCATTAACACATCCCACGCAGCAGTCACGCAAAACCCATGCCCATTCCATTTCCATATTTAATTCTCTCAGAAGACGCTTCGTAAAATTTCAGAATGCAGAGGTGCATGAAAGAAACAAAAAAGATTATTCTTAATCTTTAGGCACGTTTTTTAGAAGAAAAACTAATCTTCCTCCATTATTTAAGATACATTCATATGAAATAAAATGTTTTATCATCAAATCACAATTCTGTCGCAGGGACAAGATTAAAGACCAGCAGGACCGGGCACAATTCTATTTCTATTATCATTGTCATTAATCATAAAAATGTTCAGGGAAAAGGAAATATAGGACAACAATGATGGGATGACGAACAAGATAACATTGATAACGATGTTCGAAAATTAAAAAAAAAACCTAACCTACCTTCACGCATTTCAGCTTACGCTATGTGCAAGTAAAGATTTTAATATTTCACTGACGATGAGATGGACTGTAGTTTAATGTCTAAAATAAAACGGTTCTTAAATTGTCTTTTAAAGCGATGCGATGAGCAAAGCCATTCCCTACCTCTACCTGGCATTTACTGTCCATCTGTCCATGACAAACCAAAAAAACGACAAGCTAGTTGTTAGTTTTGTGCCTATATTACCAACATTTTATTATCACGGATTCCCAAGGAATTTTTTCAGGGACATGACATGAGATAATGATTATGATGATGCGGTGAAAATATAAATGCCCGTTTAGTGAAAGCATTAGCCTAGAAAATATGCGTCATAAAAAGCTTCGCTAACGGTGATACGGATGATGTACAAACCGACATGAGCAGATTAACAAATGTTTCTGTCAAGAATTATACAAAATAAAAAGGCGGGGTGCGAATGTGAAATGGATGGGGATTGAGGAAGTGGATTTTTCCCGGGGTAGGTTAGTAACTGCCGGGGGGTTTCTTTCTCAGAATTCTCATTTAACATTTCACTGATCATGACCATACATATATACTGATTAGTAAAATAGGTAGCTAACTGAAATTTCCTTGTAAATTTCGGTTTGAGCATATTCGTGATTTTCATTTGTTGTAAGTCAAACTCATGCAGTAGAACAGGATGGATGGAAGAATTTAAAAAAAAATCATGCCCGAGAGAAATCATCCACCACCTTCAATTAGCTTTATACCATTGCATATACGATAAAATATTTCTACAGGAATGTTTCATTTACAGTAAAGTGCATCTTTGGGAGTTTGACTATTTACTCATAATAATATGTAAATAGTTAAATACAATCAGTCATAATCAGACATTTCCAAGTTGATATGATGCCACCAAAGTAAATTTGATAAAGTAGGTTAGTTCTGTTCTCCGATTTAAAATTTTAAGTATGCAATTGGAGTTTAGATGTACTGCGTTGTCCATTTTAGTAATTTTTGTGCAGCTGCTATAAAATATAAAATGCTAAACCAAATTTGTCATCAACAACTATAAATCCATAAAGTATCTCTGCACTATTTATAGATAAGTATTCCTGGTTTACTTATATCATCAAATCCTTTCCCAGGATATGACCATATAATAAAATACAATGATGCCATATAGGCAGTCGAGTCGGTCGGGGTCACATTTCTCTTATCAAATAATAAACCATAAACCTACTCAGCATTTAATACTTTGGTCTCAAAGTCCCAATGCGCCGCAATAGGTGCATATCTTCTGCATGCCATCATATTATCCTCATCTTCCATCGTAAACTGCCATGTCTGTAATTTCAAACTAGAAGCAGATTTGTCCTCTGTGGACATGGACTAGAAAACTAACCTGCACAACAATAAACCCTTGTAGCGCGGAAGAAAGAACTAGCGTAATGTGCCAATTATTGTCTCATAATTTTCATTTTGCCCCCAGCTCCACCACATGAATGAAGCTCATTGACCAATATAAATGATGACAGTTAATTAAATCTGCTTCTTGGTCTATCATAACTAGTTAGATTATTCCACCTCGAAACCTGGGAAAGATAATTTGAAACATTTAATAATTAATCAAAGTAAATCCTGGACACTTCCGCGGAATTTCAAAGACCGACATACTCACGGCGAAAGCTACTATATACACCGACTCTTACAAGTGGAGCCAACCAAAAACTATAAAATAGCAATCTAAAACTTGTTAGAAAGTCAGACAGGCATACATGTATGGACTTGTCTGACATTCCACAATTCATACTAAAAAAAAGTTTTATACTATTCCAACTCCGACTATACGACTGAGCTATGCATGCTATCAAAAATAGAAATGCCCTTTTTTTGCAAAAATTATTAAAGCCAATTGAGTGACATATTAAATGCTACCGAGACTAAAAGACTATATGCCTATGGCTATTTTTGAAGTATATCCATACACCAATTTATATACCAATTTACATGAATTGAATATGAATCTGAATCTAATATAAAAAGTGGTACATGCCATGCTTCTGTTCTGCCGTATGTTTGCTTTGTCATGTCACGCCACAATTACAATTCGCAAAATATTTCTCTTAAATGGCCTGCCAGCCAGGACATGGCACACAGAGAAAAATGGAGTCAAGTCATGACTGACTCTGACTGGCTGTATATTGAATAAACTTAAGTTTTTTTCAGAGTTGCACAATATATCAAGTTACGTACAAACGTAATATTATACAGCTACGGTTTTTTTTGCCAAAACAGTTTGTTTTTCAAAGGATACATAAAAGTGCGACAACCTACAACAGCATTGGATTGGCTTGGCTTGGCGCAACAAAGTTCACATTGGATTAGGCCATGGCAGTTACATGCATGCATAGGCAGAAGAGCACAGTAGTAAACAAGCCTATATATCATTGTCATGATTTGCAAAAAACAAATTCAGAAATAGGTATACTCTGATGTGATGTGATGTGAATGCGGTGCTCTGCTTTTCGGCACCCTTCTTGGGAGTGATGATGAAGACGAAACAGTATTCACGGACCAACCATGTAGAATGTAGAACAGAAAGCAGTTGTGTTATTTGCCAAATGGCAAGCATATTTTATTTTGCTTGCATTCGTAATAATTGTAATCATATAATCACTATCATGTCATGACTGATATTTTATCGTAATCATCCCATCCCATCGGTTGGTCAGCGTTTTAAACATAAACCCGTTCCATTTTCATCCACATCAGAAGTATTAATTCAATTGAGTTGGTATGAGATTAAATGAATGCCTTCATGTATAAAATTAGGAGAGTTGTAAATGACCCATGCTAATATTTATCTCTGTTGTACTCTCTTCGTTTCTTGTCATTCAGACATGACCTGGTGGACAATGTTTCGCAGATTTTCGGATGCGATTTGCATTGCCTTATTGAATCATATAAATTACTTGCTAAAATGCTCTTCGGGTTGACTCTAAAGTGTAATGACATGATTGAATCGATTGTATTTTTTTTGTCAAATGCCTTTTTGAAAAGGTTTAAATTTTAAACAGTCTGAATGAACAAATTGAGAATTTTTATTAATTTTATTCCCATTACTTTATGGCATGCTCTAGTTCTAGTATGTTAAATGATAAAGTATAACATATTTAACTATGGATCCTGTACAGCACTTCCCTTACTTGGCATTTCTAGCCCTGCCTGAAGCCATCTTAAATTGTAAGTTCATTACCGTTTGTCTGCTCAGCATATTTACCATACCATACCATACCATATCATATTGGATTGGAATTGAAGGAGATTTTGTGGAATGGAACAACTTACTTCTGCCGCTTTAATATTTGTACTTATTTTCGTTCATTAGCGAGCATTTCTTCAAACCTTTCCCCAGCAGTCAAACTAATTTAACTTAGGTCGTGTTATATTATATGAGGAAAAGGCTACACAACCTAACTCAATTCGACAGCCAAAGCCAAGCCAAAGCCAATACAACATAATTCTACATGGCCATGCAAAAGCCGAAAGGAGAGTTCAGGGAGGAATGAACGAGCGAAAACTGACCTACTTTAACACGAAGCTTACTTGGGTAGAGCTCGGCCTGGCGGAATCAATAAAGTACATTGTTATGTGGCATGCTCTTGCTCTACTACAAGAAATATGAATGGGCTTGGTTTGGCTTTCTTGTCTATGGCCATATAGCACATTGCTATATATAAGTCCAAGCATAAATAATTTACTTATATGCTGTAAGACAGTTTTCTCCCTTTTCGATCGATTATCGTTCAATGGAGTTAGTTGAATTAATTATAGGCTGCGTTCGTATAGATTGGGAGTGTAGCAGATCCCTTCTTATCAGTTTCTGGTTCAAACCAATTCTAAAAGATAGATAAACCATAGAACATATCCCTTCAGAGTCATATTCATATTCTATGAAACTAATAGGAAAATATGAAATGAAACAATCTTCAATAACTGCATGTTATACAATAATGTAGGCATCTTAAGACAACCTCCATTCATCTAATTGTTAATTAGGTATCAACCTAGCCGTGTAGCTCAATAACAATTTTTAGTAACAATGTATGCTACATACGCTTTCTTTTCATTGTGATTATTTGTTGCAAGTTACAACAATGTAATGCAGGAGCAAAAAATTGTTTACGATTTTAGAAGAATTTCGAGTAAATGGTAGTTAGATAGAAATGCTGTACTTTTTTATCATTTTTTTATATAACAAAATAATGAGGGGTTACACGAGCAAAAAGAAAATAACTTGCTAGATATACGGAATTGATATATCTTTGATATGAATGATTTTCAGCAAATATGTATGAATGTCTTACAGGAGCTTAACTTAACTTACAGAATCGGTATGCTCATTGTCAGTATCATATTTCTTGATCCGCTGCTCTATTAAATTAAGCCAAATTATGATTTTTTACAGGGTTATTGTTATTTGCATTTTCTTTCATATCAAATGTTAGATGTACCATTTTATAATCCTTCCGTCCGAATCCTCCCACTTACTTATCTACATCACCCATCCATTCATCTTCCTGTTACGTAAAGGAGATAAATCTGGTTATGTGATCATTTTTAACAATGTGATGTAACTACCTAATATGGCATAGGCGTAACAAGCAAATTGCAAAGTACAAGGTACAATGATATGAGTTATGCTGAAACTTATTGTTGGTTGGCTGTCAAAGGAAAAGGGAAATTCTTCAAAGCCATATGTTACGCCATTTCACGGTCTTTCTACCAAGTATAAAAACTTCAAAGCACAGAGATGGGGAAAAAATTAGACAAATGACAAACCTTCATTCAGGGTTCATGTTACCTAACCGTTTCTGCATGCGCTTATGGAATGGTACAAATTGTCGAGTGTTCCAAAAACAGAATTGGAACTTGATCTATTCTTCCAAAGTGCCGAAACAGTTCATTACATAAAAAGTTATATAAGCATTTATGTCATTGTCATTATGTAAACAAACAAATGAGCTATAATTATGAATATCAAACATCATAATTATGATAATCTTGATAATGACAGCATCTTGTGAGTGACAGGTTCAACAGTCCATTTCCGAATGGAATGGGTTCAGGTCAGTCTACTCCGTATTAGGTATTCGTATTAGATCTCATCCTCACCACACCAGTTTTAACTAACCAACAGAATTGACATAACCATAATCATAATGCTGTCTCCCATTTGCACAGCAAATGCATTAGAGATTGCACATGTGTCAACAAACTAAAGTAATATGCTACACACGGTGGAAGCGTGGGTGTTGTTTGAGAGGAGGAAGACCATCTCATCTCATCTTCCAGCATCCAATTCCAGACTATTTATTCTTAAGTTACATAACAGTATCCAAAACATGTTCCCATTTTCCAGACAGACTTGATCATCATCACCATCACTCACCACCACGCTTTCAATCAGTACATGCTATGCAAACGACAGAAAAAATTGACATCATCTCAACTCGACTCATAGTCATAATTACATTACTTCATTCCACTCTACTTAACTCCCCCATCCAGTTCCAGACCGGGAAAAAATAAATATTACGAAACAGGCGCATACAAATAGGTACCTACACACTTATGTGGGATGATGATAAGTTGAATAAATATGAAAATGAGACGAGACATGGGGAAATGGAACTCTATTTTTTTCTTCCATGATATGATGAACAGGAACGACCTGCATTGCATCGCAGAGAGGGACACATGACATAAGGTTGCATCATGTCATGCGATATGAAAAATGAAAATGTGAATGATAACAGAACTACGCTGCAGTTATTTATTTTCATTTTTTACTAATTGTGTGATGATAATGATAATTTACACTGAACCAAGTCAGACGTCAAAAGCAGGTTGGGGATTACGTGCTTTATCGGAATAGTGAATAATATTATGCAACTGATAACAATTTTCTGGAACACAAAATTCACCCTTTTTTTAATTGACTCGTGTGTCAAGTCATGCGCAGTTCTTCAACAATTAAACTAAATTTCTGCTGAATTCTACCTGCGCCATTTATAATCGAGCGGATGCATACGCACATTTCAATGAATTCCGGAATGACATGATGCTTCCTGCTTCCCGAGAAATTACAAATAGCCATGTTATGTTATGCAATGATATGATGAAATGGGTAAACTTACTTTCTCCATGTCTCTCCCTTCTAGGTTGCTGTTCACGTATTGGTCAGTACTACCTGCAGGGGTGGCAACGCAAGCTTCCGATTCCTCTCGCATTTGTCGGCGATACCAAATCATATTCGCTGAGGAGGGAGATGAACAATATCGCTGTGCCGGTGAAGCAGCCAGTTTGACAAGATGACTGGGAACTTCACTTTCTCCGGATTGATTTGTTTTTCACAATGTATTTATATTTAAAACTGTATTTTTCACAATGCCCTTCAGAAGTCCTTAAAACAAGGTCATTTGAACAAACCTGCCATATTAACGAATATGATGAAGACGTTGCGAGATAAATATTTATCTTTGCGTACCTAACTATTTTAAGCTTTGTTAATAGTGATGAACAACTTATTGTTTGCAATAAAACTGCAGTTTAATTCGATTCAACAATTCGTAATAACCAACTAATTACTTACGTCACCTTTCCTTAAACAATTAAACCCATGACCATATCAATGTGAAATTTATTGTTTTCTTAATTCCGTTCTCGATAACCGATGTACTCATTCTTTGTTTTTCAATCGACATAACCACAAAAACTGTAGCATAGGTCACAATACAATACGATTATATGAAACCACTCACCAAGTTATGTATGACTTACGCAGAATATAGGTATTAAGTAAGTATGCCTACTTTGCTGTTTTGTTGTCTGTCACGTTACCACACACAATTCCCAAAAACTATTCCTTGTGCGTAAGGACAAGGAAGATGATTATATCGAGAACTTCACTAAAATTGGTCCAACGGTCCCAACACTCCCAACCAGAAACAATGTACTCAATGATGAGCAATTACCGCGAGGGAATAATTATGACGAATTCACACAAATTGTAAAAAAAAATTCCATATAGCACAGCACCTTCAATAAACCAAGTTACTAGTTACTCATGAACTTACTTTGGTAATTATGGTTTGGTTTAAATAGCACCAACTGTTGTCAATTTTCAAACTGTCTGCACCAACCCATATCTCATATATCCTGAACTTTCCTAATCCTTTATTTTGTCTGGAGAGAAGTAGGTTGGTCGACTGATTTGGTGAAAGTGAGGGAAGTTGATCTCATTCCCTTAACTATGACCATGTAGGTAGTATACATCCATTTATATGTAATGCTTCCTCCCTTTATTATAAGGGCTCCACCATACCATACCAGCCCTTTACCTTTCCCTTCCTCTCAGTTAGTTCTTTATGGCCTCCTTAGTCACTTGTTATGTATATGTCCTTGGGAAGTTTCCCTTTCCTTTCCGCATTCGGCACAAAATTGAGCTAGGTTAGGGAAAGCGCAGTTTTGGGTTGTGGAGTGACTATGGAAAGTATCGATTGCTCCACTCCACCATGCCACTAAAGCAGTGTAACAAAAGAGGAGCAATGTCCTAGTTTCTCCTTGCGATATAATAGGCTATGCTCTTCGTTGCTTTCGGTACTTTTTTTTTGTTGGGTTGGAGTAACAGTAAATGTATCCAACAAGGACCAGGACCAGGACCAGCTATCCAATCTCTCCCTACTTGCTTCCAATAAGGCGAATATGATACGAGCCACTCTCTCGGATGGGCTGACGACGGGACGAGAAGCGAAACTGACTTCACGGTAGCGTGCTAAGCATATATTGCGTCAATGCTTTCTCTACGCTTGTTTTTATTGTTATATATAGGCATGGTGGAATATTACTGTGGAACTGGAACCAGCTTGAATTTGGAATGATGCATGCTACACCATTCCATGGGTTAAATATATCTGTATTTATTTAATTAGGTAATTGTATTTCGTTAGCATTTCATTTCATGCCATTAATTTTTCATTTTAAATGAGTTCCAGCAGCTTTACCCAATTTCAATCTCGCTAAAAGTGATACTGTAATAGGTGCTAACGCTCATCTCCGAACTTTTCCTATTGGTCAATTTCTGACCTTCGATCTCGCTGTGACCATTCCACTCCCCTCCACAGGAGCTGTAATACCCTGTCCCATCCCATTTAATTTCATAATTCAAATATGCTGGCAAGGGCGTTGCTAAACCTAAACTTATTGTTTTCATGTTTCGTACCCGAAAAATAAAATGAACTGTCAAAATCCAAATTCCAATCCACAATATGTAAGTAACTTTAACACTTGAATTCTGACGCAGTCAAGTCTCCTCTTGTTTAATTCATATCGCGGATTTCAACATCAAATCGGCGGATGTAGCCTGCCAATAATATGTCACTGTTTCACAGTCGCATTACTTAACATCAGCAAGAGAAGAAAAAAACAACCAGATTGTTAAATCTCAACTTAACTTACATAAAATGTAACTCTCCGTCTACGCTCTTTACCTGCGCAATATTTTTTTGCGCCGAGCCAATGGATGATGATATGATGACACTAATAACCTTGGATAGACACGAACATAACAAGTTATTTCACAATCCAGCAAATATGTATTTTTTGCACAATTATATAGAATAAATCTTCTCAGCTAATTTATTTGCTTTTTCCAGAGAGCCCGACATTTATTTATTCAGATGAGCCAACTGAAACTGAATCCTATTATGTCTTATAGGGAACAACATCACTGGCAATACTGATAACTGACCATAGACACTTCCACTCCGCCACTAAGGAGTAGGTACGAAAGCTATTGTGACAGTGACTATGGCTATGGCTATATATCTCATGCCGTTAAATGTAAAGTGGTATGGTATGGCTGCATTTGCTCATCAACATCATCACACCGCGTATATGCAACCGAGCAAAAAATATATTATAACAAAAGTTACTCGCGGACTGTGTGCCAAATAAAATAACAACGAAAGGAGCACGACCAAGCTCCTAGAATAGAAAGAAGCCCCAACCCAAGCCAAGTAAAAGTTTTGTATTCAGGAACAACGACGTTCTCCCCACTTTACAAATGTGATATGGCAGGAGGATTACATAGAACTTGCTGTGGGGAAGGAGAGGAGAACTGACCTGGCAAGCGATTCTGCCACAATCACCGTCACCAACAAACGACGTAGTATGTTCCGAAACTAGTTTCATTTCTTCTCGGGCTAGATTGTAGATTGGCGAATAGATTTCGGTGTTTTCGGAGGATATGTTAATATTCACTTTCGAAACAAGTTCGAGCTGAGGCTGAGTGAGTAGGTAAGCATATGAACCAAGCCATGTATTTATGTCTGAGGATGAGGAACTAAAATTCATAGACGATATGTAATGGCTATAAATACGATATAAATAAGTGTAATGTTAAGGTAGGTAGGTAGGTACAAAGTTCTCTTGAGGAAAAACCAGCAATTTTCGATGTACGAGTTTGACTTTGATTATCATTGAAAAAACAAACAGGAATCACTGCACTGTGACTCTGACTCGGGAGTAAGTCCGGTGTAAATGTACAAATATTAATGTAACATGCAACCAAGCTATAAAGTAAAGTTTATTCGAAAACCATCATATCATAAAACAAAGTACGAAGTATAATACAATGTTAATTTTATTCCTTTTTATTTGCCATATTTTTAGATAGCATATCCGATCCTCTCCCCTGTAATGTTATGTAGGGTTAGGGTCGGCTAAAACTGTGTATGATACAGAATTAGAGAAATGTGACTGGTTTGGTTTTGGTAACATGATGATGCCCTTTTCACTGCGTTCAAACGGCAACGGCACTGCTCACACCATTTTATTTCTAGGAAAATGCGAGTAATAGTATGAAATGAAGTACATACGTGTAGATAGGTAAGGTAAGTGCGCATAATATCAAGTATAATATGAACTATGAAGTATGTGCCATTTTAGTATCTATCTACTAGTATAGTAGCTCAACTCAATTTGCCAAAGTACTAGAGATTGTGCAGCATCATCCCATATCCCATCCTGCACAAAATTATGTATTTTTGTATGCGCCTATGCGTATGTAGATACAAACTTCTGCAGAAGAAGTTCTGAAAACTGCACAGGGGAAGCCAAGTGGATAGATAAATCCTGATCCTGATCCTGTCGTAATATTACATTTTAAAGGTAAAAGGTGAGTCCGACCGACCAAGAACCGAATTCAGTGAGTAGGAAATAGGTATACACATACCTACTTACATAATACCTACCTATGATCTTCCCTATTTCATTTCAGAAGTACAAAAATACGTTTTCGGAGGTTCGTAAAAAGTTTTTCTCATCTTTACGTATTGCAATGTTACGATTATCCTATGCGTGGTTATTGTTCTGGTGCTCTTTAATTCAGTCTATTTCTACATATTTTATTCTTATATCATTTATATTAAGAAGGATGCGAATCCGAAATAAATGCGATGCGAATTGTGAATTCAACCCAACTTGATGTAAAAACCAGATCGGAAACAATATGGGATGTTGTTGAATATTGAGCAAAACCTGACACCAGCTATTTTCCAACTTAGGCATATAGTCCATATATAAAATGTATTTATCATCATTTATTTTATTATCATCAATATCATCATCATTCCTACTACTACTATGGCGTGGCATGGCATGTCGTGTCAAGCATGTCGTAAGATAATTCTCTCTCTCTCTCTCTCTCTCTCTCTCGCAAGCTCTACCTCAACCTCAGCTCACATTCAATTCAACTCAAGTCAATTCAGAATTCAGCGAAACAAAAAAAACAAGCTGGGAGAAGGAAAACGGAGAACACGACCAACCACAATGTTTTGCACAGTAAGTAAGTACGAAAAAGTGGTTAGTTGATGGTGAAATACTCAACTTGGTGAGAGTTGAGCTGGCGCTGGCTTGGGAAGGATTTCCATATTATGCAGTTACCTAGTATATCTAGTTGCTCCCATCCCATATATAAGTAATCTCGGTCTCAGTATAGTAATATAGGCATACTTATAGCCATAGTCCTTGTCGCTGCTGCTGTTGGTGGTTTTGTGCTGAATTCCGAGTTTGCTGAATGTTGATGATAATGATAAATGAATTCTTACATGAGGTATTATTCATGAAACTCCCTATAGAAATTGTTAACTTCCTATATTACATTTATCATTATATCCTTTCTTAACCCAACTTTGACTGCGAATTTTCCATTGGATGCTCCTCATCAAATATATTTGTAGGTAGGTACCGTACATCGTGCATGGACTATAAGTAATAAAGTTAGTCCTAAGTCCAACTTATGTTACATTTTACATGCAAAATGTACAGAATTGAGATATATTCCTTCGCGAAAACAATTTTTTTTACTACTACTGCATAATTTGCTACACATGAGTACTATAAGTAACTCTAAATGTAACTATGTATCAATATGAATCATCCAAGCTATGTCTATTTTTTATGCTAATTAATATGTACGTATACCTACCTATATGTCTTCAGATGCAGAGTCCGATTTTTCTTTTACTATTTTTTGCAATATGCTCAAATGTACAATGTTACAATGTTAATGTAGCACCTGCTCATCATCGTCAATTTATAAAATGAAATAAAATAATTTATAAAATGTAGACTATACATAACATAACATAACCATACTTAATTTTCTAGTCCCATACGTCAACTTTTCTTATATGATTTATCGCCTTATTTATTGGCTTGCAAATACAATAAAACATGACGAAGGAATGTAATGTAACTCCCATCCCAAGAGATATGATATGATAGGATAATCAAGGCAAGGTATAAAAAGTTGCATTTTTCCCCTCAGATTAATAATAATAAAATCTCTTATAATATCACCCTGTGACTGTAACCGTTTCATCGATTCGATCGTGTGCAAAAACAACAACAACAACAACAATCATCATCCCCCCTTCACGTACGTCCGCCGCAATATTCTTAGTCACCCCTCTTGATTGCGTTGCGTTAATGTGCATTACATTTGGATTTAGAAATTGTTGTTATTGTAGAAAAAGGAGGATGATGATGAGGATAATAATACAGGCCATCTAATGGGACTTGCTCAGCATCAACTTTGTTATTGTCGAAGTTTGAGGCTGACCCCAAGCACCATAAAAATAATAACCTGAACCTATGTGAGCAAAGTAGTATAAAAATATGGTGAGCACATTCGACTCACATCAGTCAGGTAAAAAAAATAACTTTAACTAGAATTGGGAAAGAGGTTACGTGGCTAAAGTACAGAGAGATAACAAAACAGAGCCCAAAACCATCCCTCACATTTATATGGATGAAGAGCAGGTACTATACTTAAATGATTATAATTAAAGAGACTACTTATCTATCTCGTTGTATGATGTATAGTCAGATTAAATAGAGATGAGATGATACAATGTTATAGCCCATGACTATGACTCTGACCATCTTAGTTGGTACTTGGTAATTTACCTGATTTACCATCAACCATGCCGTGTTCATCCTCTCTCTTGTAGTGAAAAATAAGATTATATTTTTCGTAAAATTTTTCAAAGAGAAATTTTCATAGAATAACAAAACAACGTCCACCATCTTGAAGTGCAAAAAGGGATGATGAGGATGAGATGAGACCGGCTAACATAACTGTCAGTGTGGTAGGCCAGAAACAAAAACCTGTTTGGTTGGTTGATGGTAGGATGATGATGATCATGATCATTCCTTATTATTTTTCAAAAAATAACTTTTACACTAGTTTAGTGTAGAGCCTTTCCTTTCCTTCATGGTAGCCATTTTATGATTCGCAATCGCAACTTTGTAATACGCTGTACAAGGGAATCCTCATAAAAACAAATTTCATATGGATGCTTTCTTCGTTTTTTAACTCATCATCAAATCCAGAGTTGGAACTTTAGAAATTTTCAGATGAAAGATGAGATGAAAGATGATTGGTAATTTTATAGAAGATGAAAGAGGACGATGAAGATGCTTTTTGGATTTTAACAAAGATGAAAGATAAGATGAAAGATGGTTAGTAATTTTGAACAAGATGATTTTAGACGTTTTTTGTAGCATTTACGTGGGGAAAATCGGGTTAAAATATGATTATTGAACAAAAATTGAAATTATGGGTAAAGTTTAGTGTAATTTTGGCCAATTTAGGGTAATTGTTGGGTAATTTTGTTGACTTCATGAACACGTTACTAATTTTAAAAAATTATAAAAATAAAATAAGATGGTTCAGGCTTTTTCCAAGATGAAAGATGAAGATGATAGATGATTTACTGGTGCGTCAAGATGAAAGATGAGATGAAAGATGATCATCTCATCTCATCTTCATCTACAGATTCTCATCTTAAGATCAACTTTGATCCAACTCTGATCAAATCACCTTTGCGTAAAAAAATATAGTCTCTGGTAAATTGAGATAGCCACGGTTGAAATTATAGATAATGTACCTACTACCTACCCTATCCATGTACCTATGCTCAATAATGGACGGTTCTCCATTTTATTTTCCATCTTGAATGTCGATCTTGATCATTTTATAAGTAAGGAGGTATATCGAAATGATGAGATGTGTAGAAATCCAATCCACCCAACTGTGTTTTATTTCACGTTAGTTAGTTAAGATTCCCTTGTTACTTGGTTCTTTGGTAATAAAATGATACATGGTTATGTTATAATGTAACAGCTACTACTGGCCAGTGCCCTTCAACCATGGATGAAGGTTAAATTTAACTAACTTCTCGAAACGAACTTACCTTTTATTTGTTTAAAAGGTACCCATTATGATTATTTGAATTTACTCCGAATCATGATCATGTTGCTCGTAATCACAAGCAAATTATTGCTAGCCTGAAATGCATGTAAAATGTTCATCAACAATTTCTGTTTGGTATATATTCATGAAGAAACTGAGATTTCCACCGAAAATCATTAAAGGAAGGAGGAATATTTTTTAGGAAGATAAACTCGAAATCAGTTCAGAATCAGATAGCTAAAATGAGAATTATAGGTGGGGCTAAAAATACTAATTTTAGATTTGGATTATCAACACTCAGTCCGATAAAATTATTTATTTAGCTAAAAAGGTTTTTAATGAGCATAGGTAGGTAGTAGGTAGGGATGCATATGCTTAGTCGTTAAAATATGAAATTGCTTAATTCAACTCGATTTCGCAATTTGCTAATAATAAAATTTAGTACAGTTTACGGTATCTTCAAAACACTGTATCAAAGTATTGTGCCAAAAGTCCCGGGAGGGAGGTAGTGCCTTGTTTCTGAATTATGGCGATGAATGGCATGAATGAATGAAATCTGATAATTCTGTTCATCTAAGTAAGTGGACCTATTCATGTAGATTTTATTGCTGTATTTTTTTATTGTAAATTTTACTCCCAATCCCAACATAACTTACAGAAACAGAACGATGAAAGTTTCGTTTAAGTAGTCAGCCAGAGGAGCCTGCTATTTTACAACACGAAACAATGTACATAACTGAGAATTACATTGAGAGTTGAAAGTGAAGGAGTAATTTATGTGTTTGTTTGTTCAGCTAACAGTTTAGCTGTTTTAAAAAATCAATTACATAGCAGCTTACAAAACTCAAAATGTGCTTTACAGCATACAATTGCACAGTACAACTTCAACAAGAAATAACAGAATAACGCAGTAACGAAAGTAATTCAGATTTAGGCAGTTGGCAATTTTTGGCATAATCGAATCATCATTTGCACCGTGCCAAAAAAATGGATGCTAAACTAACAGGATTGGGATGTCGGAGTATCAGACTCATTTCATAATTTGTACTTTGTAGTCGTTTGTACCAATGGCAGAATGAGAATAAAAAGATGATGAAAAGTTCCGCCAACTTACTTTCTTTGGTTGTTATTCATCTCATCCTCCAAATAAATAATATTTACATATGGCTACGAATGTAACTTTTGTAACAGTTTGATTTATATAAATAAAAAAACCCTGATTGAGATTTACTATTTTCTTTCCCGTGGAATATTCAGCCCTACCACGAATCCGATGCCAACAACATCTATGGGCACATCTTCATTCAGGATTTAATAAAGATTCATCAACCAGTTACCAATAAAAAATTGGAGTAAATACTGACAAATATAAATACTTAATCCTAGACAAGGAAAGAAATATTAAGCAAGTCCCTCCTGTACGTTCAAGCTTTTAGCTTGAAGCTTTTTATTTCGTATTTTTATTTGGCCTGTCCAACTAGTGACGTTCCATTC
>JAQIXQ010000443.1:0-29795 GCA_034700485.1 Pseudosinella alba
GAACAGCCTAATATTCTGAATAACTTTAATGAAGGAATAGAATGGCTTTCTCTTAAATTTAATAAATTTTATTTTATTCCTTTCCCCCTTGTTTATGAAATGAGTAAAATCAAACCTAAAAACTAAAGCCATTGAATGAGGCCCCAGAGAGCAACAGAGGATGGGGAGGAGGAGGTAGAGAGCAACATTTATTTCTTTTGTTTCCCCCTTTTTAACAGCACTCCAGACTAATGTTCGTCACATTGTACCATTAAAGTGACGTTTTGGATGGTAAATGGGGAGGGAGCGATGTTAACCGCTCCGAAAAAGAGAAGTGAATGTATCCCTGTATGTTTATGACCTGAGAGAGTTGCATATATTTATAGAGATGGCTAGCAAAAAAAGAGGAATTGTTTCGTTTGGGTTAGAGTGAGTAGAAGTGTTTAGGAAATTTAGAATGTTTTGGTGCGACATGGATGGGAGCGCGTGTGAACACACAAATCTTGGACTTCACATTAAAATGACATTTGCTGTGAAATGAGTTCATGACAGAGGAAATAAATATAACAAGTTTATTATTATTATATCCAATAATAATTCAGGCCATTTTAGGGAGTTGATGTTCTGGAATTAAAGAGGGGATTTTTATGACTTCCTGCAACAACTAAAAAGTATTGGCCTTTTGTAATATGTGTGCTCGGGAAATAATGTAATGTAGACATGAGGTGGAATGGGACCAAATTGACAGGAATTTATGGTTGATGTGAAATGAAATGCTATTCGAACGAAGATAGACAAATTATTAGGAGCAAATGTCCCAGACCCAGTAAATGTCACTTGGGAAATGAAGACATTTAGTTAGGGTGACAAGAATTTGTTGTGTCCTTTGTTGTGTGAATTCAGTCAGTATAAGCACATACACATCCGCATGTTTGTAGATGCCTTCAAACATTTTTGTAGGTGAGGTAATATTTTGCTAGATGCCATGTGGTTAAGAATGTATCCATCCACCCAGGCTAATTTTCATACCTGCTCCCTCAACCATGAGATAATTTAGTTATTGGCTCCATTTGTTAACTTTCCCTGGAGTGAAAATTAAAATTAAAACCTTCACCAAAGAACCTATTAACCGGAGCATGTTCGTCGGGAAAACTTTTTTGTTGCGTGAGTGAGTGAGCCGTGTGCTCCGCCACCAGGCCCGCAACTGTGGAGAAAATTACCGAAAGTTGAACCATCCATCTCTGTAGAGCCACATCACCCAAAAAGTGGCACATCTCTCATTTTTACCATTTCCGAATTCGGGAGCTACAGCTTCTTGAGGTATGCTCCACCACCATACCAACAACGTTTCTCGTTCTCCTACTAAAATATCTAGATTCATTTTTTCCCCTCTGAAGATATTGGTAAATGGGGTAAGATTGATAGCGTAACGTACATCCTCCAGTTTCTTCCAAAGTTCCCTTCAATATGTGTAGTTCTCCAAACGGAGTTTAGTTGGGGAAGCGCCCAGTTTTGGTGGGATTGTTTTATCTCGTCCTTCATCCCAAACTGTGGCAGGGAAATCTATTTAATCTTTATAGACGGGATGATATCATAAGAAAAAGAACTGGATTCATTGGGGCTTGTCTATCTGTCTGACTATCTCTTCTTCCTAGACAGCTATTGCTCATTCCTTGTATTTTGGCACTTATCGTTAGCAGCCAAAAAAGAAAGAAAAATGCGTGGTAGGCAGTTTGGCAGTTCACTGAGGATATGGGAATGGGGTAAGAAGAGAAGGAAACACCAACTTAATCGCAAATGTACCGAATATTGGAGGTTATGTCGATTAATCAAAAGTTGTCAGAGGGCTGAGCATTTGATTTGATTAGAACAAAAAATACAGAAAAAAATTCCTGGTATGGGAGATGGTTTCCTCCAGAAAATAAAATTGTTTTCGGAAAGCCAAGAAAGGATATAAATACATAAAGAGTAAGTACTAGTAAAGAGGCACCTTAAACAAAGTATATTCTAATGGGAAGCCATGAAGGAGATTTCAAGGGATTAATTACGGCATGCCTTGGCGCATCCTTTACTTAAATGAATATAGCCAGCAATAACTTTCATGTTTGAAAGTATTATAATTAAAATTTGACACAACAAAAGTAACTATTCATATTTTTAATGTATGTACATGCCATTCTACATCGTATACGTCATTGGATCTAAGAAACTAGGCTAATCATTTTTATTTAATTTACACATACCAATCTTTTGCTGCAAGTACGGAATGAATAAGTGCAGATGCATACCTATTCCTACTAGTCCCAGAATATTATAACAGAAAAACATGATGATGTTCATGAATGCCTTCAACATGCTAAGTTGCCCACTTCAAGTCCCAGGGTTGAGTTTACTTTCTCCTTGATTTCATTTCCATCTTTATGTTTTTTTTTGTATTTTCTCTTTTTTCCTCTGTCCTTTTTCATTCCTTTCCACTCTTCTTCATCTTGTGATATATAATGTATGTGAGAGATGAGCCACTTGAGGGCCCTTTTAACTCTCTTCATCCATTCTCTTTCATTCTCGCTTCCTTCCTTCGTAACTCATCTCTTCCTCTTGTTTCCTATCCTTATGCTTAAGTGTGAGATTGGCAATATCCCTTCTAGCAGAACTAAAATAGTAATGTCTATAGCAAAGGAGCATTAGAACTCAAAAGGGCAAAAACAGAAAAAAATAAAATTAGGGTATAGGGATATAGATTTTAGATGTATATATGTTATAAGGTTATACACACTATTTACAAAATATATGGATGCATATCGAAATGTACATTCATTCATGTACCAAATACCAACCCAAAACTTGCTCTTGGTATTCAGTCAATTCTGCACCAAAAAATTATTCACTTTCTACTACTTTCTCCCACTCATTCTCTTTTCTTCTGCCTCCTCACAACCCACTGACTTGGAGTGTAGGAAGGAAAACGCTCTTGTCATAATGTACTAGTTAATGGGAATTTTCCTCTTTTTCCCTTGACTGAGGAAAATCTCCTTGCTCAAGTTGCACTTTTTCTTCCCCTATTAGTTCATCCTTGTGTGGACAAGCCAGTTAAGTATTAAGTAAAACAGAGTTAAACATATTGCACAAGTTGAGGGTAAAATGGTACACACAAGAGTAGTTTTTCATGTAGTCAAGTATGTGTAACTACCACAATGAGATGAATGAGTGGTGGAACTGGAAGTTGGATGGGTGAAGAAGCCGAAGTTGGGAGAGGAAAGATGAGACTCTGACTCCACTTCACTCCAATTTTTCTTGCCGCTTCCATCCATCCCCGCTAAATAGTGTTGTATATTTATATAAGTATAATGTGGGGAAAGAGAAAGCAAAATCGTCCCAAGTATGTAGTTCTAAGAGGGAAGGTTACATTATAAAGGAAATTTTCTCTTTGGATTAGTGTCAGTGCTGGGAATCGTAAGTAGCTGCAATAATGACTAGCGCGTAGGTTGAGTTTGAGTCAGTTCCTGCTCTCCCTGGTTGTTTCGTATACTTTTATTGCATAATATCCCGGCATTTGACGTAGTTAGTAAAAAGCTAGAGTGAAAAGTATTTGGGATTTAGTCTTTGGTTAGCTTATACTTTGCCTTAGCTTCTGCCTTTCTATTCCCCAAATAATTTAACAGAGATGTGAGGAAATTTCATCTCTCCATATCCCCAAAGAAAGTTAAGTAGAATTTGGCTTTTAAAGGCCAATGAGCTTCCTTAACGAGAATAGGATGAGATGAGAGAGATCTTCCAAGGTTTATAATGTCCTCTATATAAATATTATGTAATATGAATGACATGGTTTTTATTCCGATATGGATATATGTATTATCTTATTCCTCCTAATTCACTTTTCTCTGTGGGAATATGAGCTATATTCCTGATATTTATTACGCTCAATGTTACAATAGAAAGTGATAAATGAACCGTGTCGCGTCAATTCATTCTAGTGGAGGGCTATAACTTACAAGGAAAGGGCTAGCCCATACCACCCATCCCCAAATATATGAGAGTAGATCCACATATAAGCTAATCAATGAAATATACTTACCACGGCGAAGGAATATCTTCATCCTTTTCATCTCTTCATCAGCACCACTGGTTTAAAATGAATCAAAGGAGAAATATGATATACGTAAGTAAAGTATAAAAAAGACTAAAAGTATGATGATTGCTTACTTATTCAAATGGTTCCTCCACCCACCCCCAGGAAATAGGAATGAGGACATATATAACGGCACACTAACAGCAATCGAATCCCTGATCCGGAGGGTGGTTGGATACAGAAGACGTTTCTAGCACTGATTCAGTTATTTCCAACATGAACCCAAAAAACCCAACTCGAAGCTCTTTAACCAACTGAAGGATTTCTACTTTTATCTCAAGGAGGAAAATGTAAACAGCATATTAATGCCGATGTGGTTGTGTGTACTCCTACCACTCGCATTACTCCTACTTGAGGAAATACTCTTTAAAGTGGTTGCCGTATAAAAGTTAATGCTGCCTAAGAGCGATCGAAATGCATGAGGAATTCGAAAGTGGAAACGGGGAGTGGGTTAAGGACTATAGGTGCCTATGTAGGTATGTTCATACAAAAAAACCTTTTCCCTTTTGAACCGCCGGCATCTTCATAAATTGCGGATAAAGAGGGCGTACATGTGCTCCAATTCTACAAAGCCCCTGTTCTAATTGAAAATTCCAGGCATAGTTATGTTATAAGTTGTTTCATATTTTTTGAAGGGGAGGAGAAAAGGATACTAATAATTTCTTTTGGAAAATGTTGTAAACTGTAAGACGTAAGGTATTCTTACGTTCTTATATTCCTCAGATCCAAGGAATACAGCTTGTCGATAAGAAAATCTTGTCTTTGATCTCACTTAAGTGGCTTGGCTTACTAGTATGCATGTAATAAATTTTGGAATTCCATCCCTAAACATGATGTTACTATAATTTTTTGTTTCAGATATTGCAAAGCAGATATAGAACCAAATATTGGCCGTTCCATGTGCTACCCCATGGTTCCCAGCTCTAATGATTCATCCCCCGTTTCAGAAGGCCAAGTCCAGTTGTGGGAAGCTCCGTGGAATGACAGCAGGATAATGAGGGAGTGTCTATGTAATCTTCCCAGCAGCCCGCTTATCGTTACGTCAACAACTTCCAACATGGATTTGGTCCTGGAGGTTAAGAACATGAAAGCCTTTCATGACCAAAATCACTTCGCATTTGAGGGCAGGTAAAGTAGTCCAGTTTGATTTTATTATTGTATTCAAATCAAATTCTTTTGACAATGAAAGAGTGACAGAGATTTAAAAAATCCGATATGGAGAAAGTGTATCGAAGATGTCCCTCTTTTCGAAGAAGCAGGATCTCAAAAAAGTTTTACTGTCCTATTTATAAGCTGATGCGATGTCGATGACGATGTGGCTATTTGTATAAAAAGTTTGCATGAAGCTCTGTTCAAATGGACGTGCGGATATACATTTTCGATTTGAAATCACTTAGAACTGATCCGCTTTGCATTGATGATGATGTCGATGACATTTTGCAAACGAAGGAAAGTGTTGTGTGTAAATGCGAGCTAGTTAAGCCATTATATTACATCGTATTGGTGTCTCAGTGAAATGGAAAGCAGACAAGAGATTTACTTTTATTTGGCATATTGATTGAATCGAGTAGGATCTTGACTATGAGTACTTTGGAGGTCCGATAAAAGTCCCGCAATTCTGTTGGGGCCGCTATTCCCATTTCATATTCCAAGATTTTTATAGAAACAAGCATTTTCGCAATATAGCACCATAGATGGCTTTCATGGCACTCATATACATATTCATAAATGTAGGAGAGAAGCAAGAGTATCTCTTGTGGTGGCTACCAAGTGGTCATAAACTAGGTGTGTCAAAAGGAAATAGTTATTTTGGTCCGTTGGAATATGTCCATTTATCTGCCCACTCCTCTCCCTGTATGAACCGGAGTAAAGATTCCCTTTTCTGTCACAAAATGTCCATCAATGTCCCACAATCTTTAGAAGCTTAATATAACATGCTCATTCAATAAAAACCACTCTATCTATCGATTATGAACATTCCTTTCACGGGTTCCCTTGTCTTCTTATAGTTATAAGGAAGGGATTTTCATTTTTTAAAGCAGCATACTCCAGATGTGTCCAGGTTTGTATTATGGCAAGGTGTAGCCCTTAGTGTAGGTATCCAGCATTATCGCATATAAAGCTTTAGAAAACCTTTTTGAATAGAGCATTTGAATTTCCTAAATACGTTGAGTTTGCGGAAATGGTCTTGTATTGGAAGACTTAAGAGGATTTTGTACCTTCTGCTTCTGCCCAGCCCCAAAAATATGAAGAAGCTGAGGCTGACTGTCTGAGGCTTTCTCTCTGAGCTGATTTTATGAGCACATCTGCAAATAAGTAGAAGGATAGTTTTAGTAGAAAAAATTGAAAACATGCTGCCGTAGCACTTGTATGAAGTTATATAGGAATTTGTATGTATGTACATAATAACTACATTGTAGATTATTTGCAAAAAACGTGGGGTTTCGTAGACTTGCCGGAACGCACCTGCTTCCATCTCCGCCTCTTCTCCATTGATTGGCATAGTGTTTTGGTTGGACATAGTTGGTGGATGGAGAAAGTTGTCTAAGCAGATAAAAGGTTTAAAATGATAGAGTAAAAGATCCTGGAAATAGATTTTTATGTCAAATTAATGCAGATCCAGTTCTGGCGAAAGTTTTTTCGCGAACCCGTGTCATGTTCGAGTATTTAAAGATAAAATAGAACCCTAATTGGTATTATACGATTATTCAATACATTCCTAGTTAATATTTTGTAAATATTAGTTAGATTAATTAAGCCATATTTGGTACGGATAGTACTCCTGTAGCGCAGTGGAACCTCTAACTTTAAACCATTCATGTGGCCAGTCAGGCGATTTTTCCCCACGTCAGGTTTTTCTTCAACCTTCTGATAAAATGAAAATGTTCTATTCTTTTTTCTGTACCCTTTTTCTCCTTCATATCCCTGACGAGATCCTGATATATTGAATTTATTAACGTGTTAAATTGATTCAACCAACTTGCCCTAACGTCTCCATTTCACTTTCCACCGTCTTATTTCCTTCCGTTCCTCGTAAAAAGGTACTCTAAAGGATAATTGAACCTGGTATGGTACTGCTACCAGCTATCCCCTGCTTTCCCTTCCCTCGGCTCACACATTTTGCCATGAAACTTTGTTCCTCCAACAATGTTGGAACATCCATTCTTCAACATTTTATGTCGAAGTAACAGTAACAGTTGGAGGAACACAGCTGCCTCCTCTTCACGATTATTCCAGAAGAGAATCTAGCTGAAAAAGATGGGCAAAACGGAGATGAGATACGATACGTGTCCCTACATTCATAATATTCATATTATTCTGATATTTTCTGAAGTACCCAGCCAGCTCTCCTCTGACTCCCACCCTGACTGGGAGAGTGAAGAGGAGTACATATCTCTCATTCAAATGATAATAAATGAAAAACTGCTTTATTGAGACCTTATAAGTCCAGGTCTATGTTTTCCCCCATATCATATATATTAGCGCCCCAGAACTGGGTAACTAGAACCAGAAGGAAAGCAGTCATGTGAAAGTGGGGACCGGAAGAGATAGGAAAAGGAGTGAAAGCAGAGATAGACAAGCTGGCAGCTGTCACCTCCAGTGAGCACCAGCACACCACGCGACGTGATATTTTATCTCCACACACACACCCTATTGAGTGGCTGACTGAGGTTGCCGGAAGGCAGTCTTTAATAATGTGTATCTTCTTTCTTCGGGGTTTTGGGCGGTAGTGGTGGCAATGGCTTCAGTTCAGCAGAAGGTACTTTGGGTTATGATGCTCTTATCATATATTAAAATATTACTTTTGTAGTTTCATTTCGCATCAGGGAAACCCATACGATGCACACCAAGAGCCTTTATGCTATTGTCATCATATTCATATCTGGAAGTTCTTGGATCATTTCAAATTATCTATGTATGCTTTGTCATATACCTAATTCTATATTTAAAATTCAATTCACATTTTAACTTTGAAAAGCAGTTAGCTCGGTGTGTAAACCAAATTCTTGTATTAAATTGTCACACCATTTGAGTTTCAGTTATTACTTAAAAGCTAATACGATGAAGTGCATTCTATGACTTTTTCTTTGAATTCATTTATGAATTTTATTGAGGTTAGGAATCCCCATATTCATAGTCATTCATCATATCGAGTAGGTGCTTAAATTGTCACTAGCTGATCGTGAGACGCTTCCAATATACACATTTGAAAAACTGAAGGTTTATGCGGCCGACTAGATCACAAAGGTAAAATCCATCATGCGTACTTCCACTTTCCTTCGATATGTCTGAAACGTTCAGATAAAATACGGGTAAATAATTCCGCAATAAAGCGGAATTCATGTGTTAGTAAACCACTTTCAAATAGTTATAATAAAAAAATAGACACACATGCAGCATTTAAGTCATATTACATGCCTTTTAAAAGTCTTCGGACTTTTTATGAGAAACTCACCAGTTTATACCCACTCATTCCATAGAAATATGTCATTGTCATTTCATTTCAATTTCAATTTCAAAAATGTACTTTTGTGAGTGAGGCGACGAAGAAGCCACTGTTTCCGGAGATAACAGTTTGGATGTTGTCGTGAAGTATTGCCATTGTCGTTGTGCTATATTCGCACCTTTACGTTTAGTGCTCACTGCGGGGAAGGGAAAAAGATATCAAAGGGGATTTCTGATACAGTGCATCCTTGTAATTGGGATATGATGTAACAAAGTCTGCCATATAATGCTGTCTGCACAGGAGACTCAACTTTCTCCTGTATAAATAGGTAGGTATAGGTATGATATCCTCAGAAAAGTTTTCTTATAGCCAAATTAGACACGGCTGGAGGAACACAATATGTACAGGTTTCCCAATATAAACGCTTAAGGGGCTATGTGAGAAATTAGTAATATCGGGTCGGGCATTGTTATTGATGGTGTAAGGTAAGCCATGCAGAATTTATTATACTGCTGATGGATGTTCGCAAGTTAATGCCCCGTACAGAATACAAAGGGGGAAACAGCTTTCCCTCTTCTCTCTAAATGGGGCATGGTATCATCCTTCCCTACGAGAACCGGTTAAAGTCCCATTTCCACAAGATGGTATAGGTATAAAAGGGACAATAATGTTTCAGTTATGATGGAATGCAAGTCATTAATTATTCTCTTTATATGGTAATAATATCCCGTTCCGGTGTATACTTTTCGTTTTTATAGGTACGAGTTTATAAAGCAGCCGGACTGCTCCCGTCAACAAAAGCTCCGCTCGTCGAGTGGAGAATTCATCTTGAGGATTCCCGACAAGTACCCACACAAAAGTTGTGAGCATTTTCCCTGGGAAATTGACCCACAAAGCCCTTCACACTACATTTTTATGACAATACCGGGACGGACGATGAAGAAATTTCAAGCCCGAAAGCACCACTACAGCACTTCAAAGAAATCCTCCGTGTCATCCTCGTCACCATCCTCATTATCCTCTTCCACTTCACACCATTACCAGCAGCCGCAGCAGGAACATTGTGGAAATAGGAATCGCATCCTGGTGTACAGTGGTGGGCCTAATGGTCACCTATTGCAAGTGATCTGTCCAGAGGATTCCTCTTCCGCCTCCTCCCACGTGGAAATATTTAGTGAAGGCTGGTATTCCAACAATAACTTTCCCAACTTTGCAGAATCTCCAAATTTGGACTGGAATCACTATAGCGCATCTAATCAATTGATCGTGGAGCTCGTGTCCCGTGGTAGTGGCTCAACTGGACAATACAACATAAAATTTCTCCAGATATCACGGAAGGACGAGCCCCTCGCAGCTAATTATCATTATGGGGCGATTCCTGGCTCAGGGATCGGAATCCTGTCAGAGCTAAGCCCGGACGGGATTACCAAGATTGTCACCCCATTGGACACTGGAGCCGGAGGGGGGATAATTGGGGCGGGGAGTATTGCCACCGCGGGAGGTGGTGCTGCTGGTGGAGTCTCGGGGGCGTCGGGTGCCACATCCTCGTCCTCGGTGGGAGGGACATCCTCTTCCATTACGGAGGAACTGGAGGATGATGTCTGTTTTAAATTTAAGTGTCCAGAGCTGAACGCTTGTATTAGTCCCACCTTGTTCTGTGATGGGATTGAGCATTGCCCTTCAGGGCATGACGAGGCTGATTGTGAATATTTTCCTATTCCAAGAACTTATTTGTATATAGCCGCTGCCTCCCTAACTGCGATCGTTGCGCTGAGCTGTTGTTTTACCCTATTGTTTTGCAAGAGGAAGAGCGACGAGCGTAAGTTAAATAAGCTAATTATGAGTTCCCGTCAACCGACTGAAGAGAATATGTTCTATGGAACGGGGACAAGTGAGATGATCATGCGAGGTCGAAATCACGAGGAGATCATTTGCTGACGCTCGCAACATCTACCCCAAATCGAGCAGTATGTTGAGGTGGAGGACCGCGTGACCACCGTGTAATTTTAATAATTTAAAAAGAAAATACTACAAAAAAAACATGCGAAAATATAGGCAAAGTAATGTGTGTAGGTGGATTTATAAAACATGCATGGGTAAAGTTCATAAAATACTTAGCTGCGTACGAATTTACAGTGAGTGAAAGCAATATTACAACCTTTGGTCTCTCAGTATGTATACAAGACAAGGAGTCTAAGGAGTGCATTTGGAAAGTATGTAAGTGTGTTAATTACAATCTACAGATATCTATGCAATGAAAGGTTCATACTTTAGTTTTAACTTTGCTACTATGTTAATGTTAATTAATTAGAAATTGAATCTGATAGAATTATAAAATTGGCTAACTTGACAAGTCCAAATTCGATTTCAAATTATTTCTACAAAATGCATGCATACAAGCATATCTAGTTCTAGCTGTTATGAATGTAAACTAACTATAAATTGATTACTCAATACAAATTCGGCATTTCCTGGGCACATTTTGAAGACTCAAACCATGATTTTTTTCTTCATTTTTTCATGCATGTTCAGTTCATAGGCTATTGTAGAGACCCGAATTCATTTGACAGCTTTTCAAAATCCGTTGATTATAAAATTAAAAGTAATTGCTAAAATATAATTCATTCAATAATAACGGTCAACAAATAACTGCCAAATGATGCCAAATACTGTTAAGCAATTATAAATATGTATTCCCCTTGCATTTACTATTCGGGAACAATGACGTAGTAAAAGACGATTTTTATGACATGATAAAATACTTTCATTGCACGCGAGTAAATTTTTTTGTCACAACTGCAATTCCTCCATGTAGCCAGCAAGTGCATTCAGAGAGAAAGTTTTAGAAAAATATAAGTCACCTGCAACATACTGTGAAGTTTGGGGTAGATGATCTTTAGGTGCAAGTTAATAATGTGTAGGATTATATAAGTGTTCACTTTCCTAGAAGGATGTATTAATTACTTACATAGAATAATATATAAATGATGAATTGACGATAAATAGTTATTCTGCCAATGATGCATAAAAATAGTACAATACATACGAAAAAGAAAGCAAATAATGTTGACCACTCAAACGTCATCTTAGTAATACGTAAGTGGTGAAATATATAATAAATAAATTATATGTTCAGCCTGAGAGACTGTGCTTAAGGTATGTAATATGTATATTTTGTATCGTTAATTTGTTTTGTATATGGTGCTAGCTGTTCCATTTAGGTATATTTATATATAAATGGTAAAAACAACTAGTGTTTCAGTCAACTTTCCCCCGAACAATCTATACGTAACTTTTATATATGGAGGTGTAAGATACAGCATATGTACATGCAGCATAACTTTATAAATTACTTACAATCTTGGAAATCTTTATATGTAGCAATAACAGTAACATTTTATTTTGTGATTTCAGTCTGATTAAGTTAGGCACATGTCTGCTCGGTCCCTCCAATAAAATCAGAGATAATTATACTCTCATCACCATCATTTTCTCTTCCACTTGTAAACCAACATATAGATAGTGCTAATTTCTACCGATTAAAAATGCTTCATCTAGATTATAATATGATTATTCAATTATGTAGCTTTATATTAACATTATTTGATTTGATTTCAGTATTTAGTATAGAAATCGTGAAATGGATTCACTATTGAATATCGATAATGTGATCAGGAAGGAAATAAAATGTACGTATTTTCTAAATTATCAGAAAATGCTGAGCAGGGAATTCAAAATATGTCTAAAAGTTTTTCGTCTTGTTTCATGGAGGTATTATTGCATTATTGTGTTGAGATTACTTAGCTCTACATGTGGGCCATCAAGTGAATAAAATGGAATTCCGCTTGTAAAAAAGCTATACTTTGAAATTTTGTGTTAATTAATCCTATTTTTAAGCAACTATTTGCAAACTTAATTTTAAAATGTAAAAATCGAACATGGGAACTCTAATGATGGTTGAGATGTAAAAACGATATATAAAATTCATAATTTCAGATAGGTAGAGACATAACTAACTATAATATACCTATGTGAAGTTTACAATATCTATGTTTGAGGGGACTTGATCTGATACTTACATAACCGTAAATGTAACCGTAAAAGTAAGTAAGAATTACAGATATAACTTAAATTGTTGGTACTTTAATTATTGCCTAAAATACAATAGTTTAAGTTTATAAATGTAAGAGGTAATTTTATATTACAAAGCCCAAATAACATTTAAAATTGTTGACTAGAAAGAATAAAGTCAAAAAGACATTTCAATCAAATCATTCTCAAAATGCTATTCAAAACATAAATTGCGTTTATTTCGCTGGAGGAACGATTTCTTCAGATTTTCCTGCACTACTTAACTTACGAATGCTGATTGAGAAAATTCAGTTACTCATCTTGAAAGGACATGTATCGGGATGCCCCTTGAGAGAGTCAACAGTAAAACAAAAACAACAATTCACTTTTTTGATAAGAACAAGGAGCGACTCCTTATCTACTATCCGTATAGTTTTCGCAATCGTGGGAGCCTAATTTTGATAAATCTGCCTGATCCTTCCCATTTGCAGCTTCCGGGTTCACATGAATCATGGCCTGGTATTTTTCAGTCTATGCATTTTGAAGTCGTTGGTAATCTGCAAATTAAAAATCTTCAGGTCATAAACGAAGCTCATTTACTTAATTTTTTGTCAAGATTTCCAGTTAGTAAAGGGGCTAACAAACTGCAATTAAAACAAAAATAAAAAGCAAAATCAAATAATTGGACATACTGAGCTGCTCCTGTGCCTTCAGTTGCGAAGATTCGTATTGAGTCACAAAGTACTTGATCATGACTCCGGCCAGAGCAATCATAATCACTGAAAAGTACACCACGATCTGGGCTATTTTAGAGTTGGCACGTATTCTCTTCGCCTCTTCAGAGCTGACAATATAAAAACGAGAAGGAATATTATAAATTGTCATTAGCTGCATTACTTGCTTCATTATAGTAAATATTTACCCACTTCTTATAATTCATGCTATGCATCATAATTCATAACTTACTTTGAGTAGTAGTAATCATCATAATCGTCCACTGAAGAGTTGGCTAGATGAGATGAAGATGATGATTCTGCTGTTATATTCAAACTTAGGTTTTGCGGGGGATGATGATTATCGTCAACCGTGGTAATATTAGTTGCTACTGCAGTCAAATTTTCATCGTCGAAGATGACGTTAGTTGGAGAACAGGATGCGCCCCATATCCCGACAATGATCAGGTAAACCACTAATTCATTTATAACACCCCTGGCACGACAAGAAGGTAACCTAATGAGACTCTTTAGCTGAGACATTTTAATAAAAATAAAATATTTAGGTGCATATATTATATTCACTGGAGAAGGGAATTTCAGAATTGCTGATGACGACACTTTCAGTCAGTTCAATGGTTCATCTTATCCAGCGTTGCAAATATCAATGCACTTGTTGATGACTTTGTTCGATTTCTGCCATTTACATATGTACCCCAATCCCAATTCGCAATCCCAACTTTATCTCGGCTAGATGGAACTAAAAAACGCTCCCTGCTAATCTTATCATGTCAGCCAAGGACACAGTTGTGATGGAAGGAGTTTTCATAAAATATTGTGTGAGATTGGTTTTGCCATCCTCGCAGCAGCAGAATTCTAAGCTCGGCTCAGGTTCGCATGAATCATATCATGCACCTCAAGTTCTCCTTTTGATGATTCAGTCTTGTATTCGAAATGCCTGCATTGATTCAAATTATCTAATTAGATCATTATTTGAATTCAATGAGAACAGTTTAATTTTTCAATACAGTTATATTGTCACTGATGTAGCGCTCAAACTATCCTAGTACTGTTCACAATCCCGCATGAAATTATATCGTGCCTTCCTGGAAGTGTTTAGCTTAAAAAATCTTGTATGTAGCCATGTCCTGTCGTATGAAATGTTTCTAAAATATTTCACTTTTAGTGAATTACCTCATCATACACAGACTAAACAGGCATTCATATTATAGTTTTTCCTGCCATTTATATTCATTAAAATATGTGCAAGCTATGAAGAATTAGTGTTGAACTCAATTGACACTGACACACTGTGACACTATCACCATCAATTGGCTCTTTCCACTGTGTAATGTAAATATAAACCCAACTTAAATAAACGGGTTATTTAAGATAGTATATTGCTCTGATAATCAATGATTCTGGCATTCTGGTCTTTGTAAGCATACTATATTACTTAACTAGGTGCATGTCGGCTCCAGAATCCAATTCAACAAATGTTCACAAGAAAAACTTGCGTGATCCATGGTCCATCGTTGCTAGTTATATGAACAGCATCGATCACGTAGATGGAACATATCACTTAAATGAGCCACATGCTTATCATTTATATGGCTTATCCACAAAGTACAACACATCACACCATATAGGTCGTCTACATGAATACATTGAACTTTTTCAACTCAATAAGACCTTTTTTTATCTTGGGATAAGCAAATAAACGCTCCAAGATCCCCTCATGCAAGTCGCTGATGCAGCCTTTTCAAGTTCGCAGCACTTAAATCAACGCTTATCATGTATTATAAACACCAATCCACAATATAATATTGCACCTACTTGATTGAAGAAAATATTGTAAAAACTCAGTCAAGTACGACAATGATAAGATGGTCATTTAGGGTTAGTAGCTAATTCTAGGTAACAAGTTCTGATTTAACCTTCTTTGTTAGGATATCCTGTTAAATAGGATCTTCATTGAGGCTGCCTGTGTAAAATGTATGATTATGAGGTAATACACTGGCCATCTTCGTCTCTTGGCTTATCACGTTATTTCTATAATTTCCAATAATTATCCATTTGTTGAAGTCGATTCATTTGGCTCAAGATTTGGCTACTGCTTGCTTACTTATCCGAATATGTTTAGAATGGAAGTGGGCAGTCTGAAACAGTTTTGATGAGGCTTCAATGCGTCCCACTAATATACAGCTCAATGGAATGGACAGTCAACGATCTTATCTGAAACTCATGACATGACGAAATAAATTATTACAGCATAGCACCCCTCTAATAAAACATGTAGGTAATAATAAAATTATTGGGCTACCATATCACATCACAAATCGCTTAAAGCGAGCGGTGCAATATGTCTCTGATGTTTTATCATATCACAGGTCCAATCCAACCCTTCCGTTTCATATCTTTTTGACAGTCAGTGAAATTGAAGCATTCAGTCGTGAGTCATTAATACAGTATTACATTACCATTGCCGGTAATTATTGCTGTCGTAAATTCAAAATTCATATCCGTAATCACATTGCTTTCGTCATGTCGTCATGTGTAGATAATATAGTTGTAGTTTGGAGTTACGTTTGCAAGTATCTTGGACCAATGCACTTATATCATAAGTATGTATGTCGTACGTTAGTGATGATCGTCATTCTGCTTTGGAAACTTCATTTGGATACTGTTCGAAATATGTAATATTTTCCCTAAAAACACTGCATGGGATTTCGGGGGAACCGAGTAATCAAAATAATTTATAGGCTTACATCAGCTCATAATAGGCCATAAAGTTTTGCGGATTACAGTACGTATGAAAATGATTATGATGACAGTAATTGATTATCAAATGCATTTTGTTTTGCATTCCACATTGAATGACCAGTTAGGGACGCAAGTCAATGATGCGATGGTATTAAATACTAGTGATTCATAGAAATCTAGATAGTGTATGATTATTGTATTACTAACGATGATTTCATAATATCATTTTCAAGTGTGCCCGTCATGAAGTTCTAATGCTCATCCTCATCCTGGGCAATAAGATGCATATTATTTGTTACCTAATTGATTACTATGAACATTATATGAACTGAAATATAATTAATCCGGCAGGATCATATCCTTTTTAAGCACAATGGACAACTAAAATTAAGATGCAAGACAGGAATTAATTGGTATTGTATTATAAATATGGTATTTAGGTAGCTTCTTCTATGCAGGTTAAAAGAACTGGTAAATTAAGGTAACGTATCTACGTTTCGTTCTTGTATGAAATAGTTGCATGCAATAAATCAATGGCTTCCTCTTAACATGCACTTTAGTTCAAACAGCGTCACTGATGGAATGCATTTAACTGATTGCATTTAAGAGGAAAAATTGGTAAGCTATCCATACGTAAAAAAGGAGATACGGTTGAAATCTGCCACGGTCAACATTAGGTAGGTATATTAATTATTGTAAGTAGTAAGTATTAACTGCGAGTAATAGCCTTAACAGATTAATTAAATGATACTTAAACAGTAATAACAACAGTTAGGTAGGAGGAAGGACAGGAACTCGACGGTAAGGCAAGGGAGTAAGGGACTGCAAGAGTTAAATCTAGCAACATTGCCTTCATAACCTTCAATAGTTCAGTCAGTAGTCAGTGTCCATGTCTAGAATTTATGTAGTCTGCAGGCCCTTTAAGAAAGGGCTCAAAAGAACTATAATCTAGACTAGGGCATAGCGCATCTAAGATTGATCATATAGTACTAAATAAATTAATGCCTACCTAACTGTATAGGTATAATTACTTACCGTGGGAAAATCGTTGTAAATATTGTACATATTATAAATACCCAAATACAGGTCGTTTTTTAACATTTATTTTGCTCCAATAATAATAGTCTAATGTATTAGATTATAAAACGACACTATTTTGTTAATCAAAGTATTAGTGCACTGCTTCACTAAAACAGATAAATGATCCTTTTCTGCAATTAATTTATGTATTGTTGATTAACTTTTCACACCAACAAGGGACAAGAAAATGTTGTAGAAATTCACCATCTCAAAAACATGTAACTCACTTTCTATTATTTAAGTGACTTGTCCACTTGCTTTCTTTTAAGAAAATGATCGTTTGTTACATAACATGCATATGTAATGTAAATGTTACATTCATATTCAATACCGATTGTTCGTTCATTCATGATGAGTCCATAGTTTTAAAATCCTTTTTAAGTCAACTAAGTTATTTATACGTGGGCTAATGCTTCTGGAGAGCTTTTAAAGATATATGCACAGTGGAATGGATTTTGTCACCTCTTAAAATGAAATACGCTTTGATATATGTACACATGCAGAAGGAAAGAAACTAGCGAAGGTCTCTTGCATTGCATGAAACATTAACCACAGGAGCATTTCTTGGATTTTGTCATTTATTTTTGACAACGCGTTTTCCCAAGAATGCCTGTTCTGCATGCGATGCCGATGCAGACAAAAAATGCATGAAAGACAATAAAGGAGATTCCGAAGGTTATTTTTTTGCCATTGTCTGTCGCTGTAGGTATTTAAGCCAAGGCAGGATTGTAGCATGTACGTATCTACGCAATTTACCCCTTTTGAAACCGAATCGCTCATCTTACTAACATGTACATGGTAAAAAAATATAAAGACCCAATAAAGAGCAATACATTCTCACAAACAGCGCATCGTTAATTTAGTCATTAGTTTATGCATGAAGGTATTTCAGAGTTAAGGTCTGTTTACACATACGATACCTATACACATACATACCTAATATCTTCACAATCACAAATGCTACAAACGCAATATTTGTAATTTCCCATGTATTTTTCTATGCCGAAATTCTGCATAATTATGCGAAGGAACCGCAAATGAAACCTGAATGATATAATACAATACCTATTCGATTACGCAACAACATTCAGGACTATGAAACCGAAAGCGGACAATTTTCCTCATAAATATTTCTAATTAGATTAGTCATTAAAGATAATTTTTTAAAAGTTCATATTATGCTTGCCTGCAAATTGCAAAATGAGCTTACTATTACAAACCATAACCACCTTCAACAGTTACATGTACTTTAGCAACAGGGAGTATAGAACTATGTAAATCTCCCTGCTTTAGCAATATGCGACAAGTTGGTATACAAATTATTTTGAAAATGACAAACAAGAATTTTCTGGGTAAATGTTTGACTGTTCTGCAGTCTAATTTCATGCATACTGTTAGTATGCATAGTAGTACTAGATAATTTTATAATTGACTAATTATTCCTTGAAAGATAAAAATGGGCAGGCACTGCGACTGAATTAACACCTTAGCATTGACTTTCGTGAAGGTAAAAACAATACGTAAAAATTGACGGAGTTCATAGAATCTTATAACAGTTTTGAGTTTGTTTTTACTTTAGCTGTTAATAGGTAAATACAATGTTATTAGCTGAAGCTATTTTGAATCAAAGTATTCAAAGTATTGACCTAATGGTGAATTGATGTAATTATGGTACTTAGAGCTCATAATTATTTGGTGTCTTATATTCGTTCGTATATGCTGAACTTATTGGAACAAACGATAGATTTACACAAATCTTCTACTTTATCCCCCGAGACATTCTCCCCGGGGCATTATGAGTTTTCGAAACAAAAGAGATGGTTTTCATATAATTATGTACCTAATATGATTTCACATGAATTTAAATGTTCAGCTCAATTATATTAATGATTAGATTATGAATGATCTCCACGAGAGATAGTGATGCTGTGTGTGAACCTTGAAGTTTTATATATCGTCTTTTTTGACTATGATTAGCAAAGGAACCTGAAAAGGTTGTATGATACATATATGGAAAAGATAATTTAATTGCAAATAAGGATTATACATCATTTGAGATTATATTTAGTAACTTAAACACATTTTTTTAATTTCTTTTCGATTTATATTCCACAACATGACAAGAGATACAATGATAATATACTATTAATTAGAAACTAACAAACTATTTTACTCACGCGTTTAGCTCAAACCGACAACTTTTACAAATGAAACGAACACAGTAACACATATTATCTCATACTCCCGATACTAAATTACACTTCCCTGCACTGCACCATTTAAACATTTACTTTTACAATATAAATTAAATGCTAACATTTATATCGAAAGCCATATCTAGAAAACCCGAATATAATTAGATACACCTAATCACATAACTACTGTAAAGCTATGGCACAAGTTTTGAAATTTTGATAATGAAGCCTGTTATAAGAAAAAACAATCTCATCGGGATACTTGAGCTTCAACAAAGTAAGCGTTCGTAGTTTTGGCAAGTCCTCCCATATTTTATGATGATACACGTTCCCGGCCACACACCATTCATCCATTTGGCTCCAGAAGGGATTCTCCACCAGCTTATCTTCTTCTGAATAATGATCATGATGTATAAATAATTTAAGATGTTCCAGAGCAGGGAACGATAGCAAAAAATTATAATTGCAATCCAAATCTAGAGCAATAAACCTTAGAGATTTTAGTGATAGAACTGAATCAGTTTCGGTTATCATTAAAGTTTCACTTTTTATCAATAATGACACATTCGTCCCCTCATCCCATATGTCCGAAATGTGAAGCTCTTTCAATCGGGGAAACAGTCGCACCCATTGGAGAATGTCATTCTCAAAAATCTCATCAACGGAATAAGAAATATTTAATTTTAATGAGGACAAGCTTTTCGCATTGATGGAAAGAAGCAGCTCACTTAACCTTTCCTTCTTGTGGAAATATGGCAACTCCAACTCCGTCAAATTGGAAAAGAATTTGTAGTATTCCATCATCCGATAAATATCCTCTTTTACCAGTCGCCGGACGGATGATGCGTATGATAATACAAATTTATCCGCCAGTACCTCTTGAAGACCATTGTTATAACAGCGCAGCTCAAGTGATTCAAGTTGAGGGAGGGATGGGAACGCGTATGATTCCAATTTCTTTGGATCTACATAAATATCTGGCCATATGTCGGAATCGTCGTCGGTAAAATACAACCTCTTCAAATTTGGAAGATGCGAAAAGCAGTCAATTGTCTTCTCGATCAATTCACTAGGATCAGCAATGGGACAAATTGCATGACGCCGATTGTTGCAATTAATCTTATGACAACAAGTACTGTCGAAACATTTATCGCCCAAATGATTACCATTTGTCTGGAGGAAATCTAGGAACCAGATATGCTTTCCAAACTTCCGAAAAAGTTTCATAACCATTTGCCAATACGGATTACCGTTGCAGTTATCAGTAGCTCGATCCTTAAACTTAAACCGTACGCATCTCCCCACAAATGGGCTCCTGTCTTCCGGGTGATTTCCCATTATATCTATGAATTCTTCGAAACTCGTAACTGTTGTGAAGGTAATTGGCCGGAAGTGATCCCACAACGGACAAAGTTGAGGAGAGGCAGTTGGAGTCCAAACTTGTCCAACAATTTGATGATCATGGTCCACAGGACGTTGATCCTGGTGATTCTCCAGATAGGAGTCGATGGCAAGGGACCACCTCATGGAGACAAATCGACATGATAGGACTTCATTTACACTAAGCAATGAAGCGACATGAGGGAAAACTTGGTCGATAAACCATTCCCCCTTCTTCTTCTGCAGGGAGGTGGACTTGTTCAGCTCTGGATATGCCTCGAACACACTTAAAATGTCCCTTGAATCTTCCACTTGAGATAGAATCACCTCCCATACCTCTTCCGGAAATGGCTGCAATGCTAATGACGCCATCATCATATCACGACCACCAACTAATAAAATGAGAAAAAGAAGAAAAATACAAGTTAACACAATTAAACTTTTAAAAGTAAGTTTCTGATTGTGAATTTACACGTAATGATAATGATACTGAGAATTAGGCTATTACTGTCATCTACTTACCTTATTTTCTTCCGATTGGAAACTAAAAATCACCCGTGCAAAACTCCCATGAAAATTGGCAGGAAAATATATTTTCAATTGGTCGATATCAAAGCTCAATCACAATATCACAAATCTTTGGTATTTATCTTGACTGTTGACCGGATCAATATGAATATATATAATAATTAAATTATAACTGTGATTAACTAGACCCAATGCAAAGTATAAAAGTGACTGCCCTTGCCAGACCTGGCTTGTATGGAATTAATTCTTCAAAAATAAACCGACAAAAAGCAAACTAGCGTATTCTTAATATATGTCTTTATGATGGTGATACTCAGTAATGATAATAGGCAGGTATGTCCACGAAAAAGAAGCCACTCTCCAATGGCACTAACCTCTCATTCCCTTATCTGAAAGACATAGGTATGCAGTTATCTGCATTTTAATTAACAATACAACTACCCAGCTTCAGCTAGCCAACATACATGCTTTAAGAAAATGCTATGTATGTATGAGTCATGTCACGATATGCTCACTCCATGAGCCCAAAGCTTATTATAGTGGCATGGATAAAAATAAAGGTATATTGAATCTTTTCTGTCCTCTAATTTGGAAGCAGCCATATAAAATAATGTATTTCCAGTGTAAAATAAATGTATTTCCAATTCCAATGCGGTGTCTATTTACTTGCTTGGAATGATAAGGAATAATTATCATAATATGCATATTAAACTAGATGGTAGGCATACATATCTATGTTCATACTTTGAAATATCGTGATTCACGATATTTCAAAGTTCACGATTCGTGAACCCCATTCACTGCGGCAATGTATTTTTCTTTGACAAAACGGGATGATGAGACTAGAAGAACTTGCGATGTGCATGAAAATTGCTGAATGCATACTGTTGGAAAAATTAAATGTAAGAATTTAATAAACTATGTACGCATCTTCCCACAGCCCTTCTATCCTATTTTTTTGCAATCCATTTGTCCAAATTGTCAATGAAATGGGGGGACAACTCCTCCCTCCAGCCAACCTTGCCCTTCCGAATAAAAATGAGCAGGACCTGAGACTGAATTAAGTAAAAAATTCATTAACTCCTAATACTATTTTTCGAAGACGAAGGGGCCCTTCGGAAGGGCTAACTTGTTGCAAAAACAACTTTAACGAACATTAATGACAATAATTTTTTTTTACGAAAAACAAGAACAAATATAATATTTCCTTTCATCGTTTTTAATAAACCTATATGAAATCGTTGATTTAATACTTTTACAATTTCCAATCCAAAAAGAAAACAAATTAAAAGTGAAAAAAAATTGAGTAATAGAAAATTACTTATAGCCACTTCTCCGTTAACTGTTATAGAATACAGAGAGATTAATCCATCCTTGTGCGGACCTTTCGGATTGTAACTTTATCGGGTTCACTGGAAATGAATCAAGAAAAATAACATTAGCAAGATAGATATTTGTTGAAAGTGAAACTAAACTCATTTCCTCAATCAGACTTGCTAATACTCATGTGGTGAATCAATCACGTCCTGTATGTACATAAAAAACTTTAAACTTACATAATGAAAACTTTAGCTCCCCATCCAGAAATCGCGTCCCGATCACAAGCATTCACCAGCGCCTGAGAAATGGTTTCGAAGAGCTGGTCAGGCTCCATATTAGGCTCAAACACGCTCTCGCACATTCCAAGCAACTGATCCTCGCAGGTCCCGGCAACAATGAAATCCTCAGGCTCACAAGGGCATCCGATCGAGTCAAATCCGCAAATGTAAGGCTCATTTGTCTTGGGATGTAGACCAGCAATTATAGGCTCGACAAAGTAAGGGCCAAAGCTATAAATAAATATTTACAATAATTAATAATTTACAAACATTAAATAAATTCCGCCACATCATAATTAATTAATAATTAATTTATCTCTTTACCGATGCTCATATAGGAGATTAGTAATCATCGCACTCAACACCTTCGGGTTCACGGCCCTGTTCTCCCTCAGCTCATACACGTTGGTTCGGAACTTGAGCCGCTCGCAAACGGTCTGGGTGTCAGTGGCCAACCCGGGAAGGCCCACGTAGAGCTTGGGTCCGATTTCAAACACCTTGTCCATGTCCGTCCCAATGGTCTGGAGCTGGATACCGAATCTTCTGTCCGCAGCAATGGCCACACAGTTCTTCCCCTTCATGGCCACCACGGCACCTCCATTATACGCCAAAATTGACTAAAAAACCGAAAATTGAAAGCAACCAATCACTTTAATTATTTTCACTACTACCCCTACCACCTACTACTCCTCCCTCCATAATTAAAAGTACGTCACTAGCACTAGCTTCGAAATCGGATTTTAAATAGAACTTACCATTTTCGCCCAGGTTAAATGTTGATGTCTTCTTCACCGGAAATGGTCAGCTGGAGCTGGAATGGTAGGAGCCTTTGAATATGAATGAAATTATTACTTTAAAAATTAAACCCAATCATTTGTCAACATCAATCATTACTTAACTTACAACTTAATTAGCAAAATGAAGTTTTGTTTGACCCAAACAATCAAAACATCAAAAAATTAAACTTCTTTCCACTGCTGTCCGGTAAAATAAATATAATTAGTTAAATAATTAAAAATTACCTGTAAAATCCTTAATTTCCACTAACTAACGTAGCACACCACACCCCCAAAAAAACAATTAACTTCCGAGAATTGAGCTAATTCGCAAAAAAATACAGACAATTAGCTCGCAGGAACTTAAAATTGTGATTATGACATGACAGGACTCTGACTGAACTAGCATCAAAGATCCAAATCAAAAGAGCAGAATCATCGTATATCGTATCTACACAAAAAGCTGCTATGTTGATGCCGGACTTGGGATGTCTCAGCAAATATTTGAAAAGCGCGCCAACTTGATCTCACAGGCAAGCTTTCAATGGTCAGGAATTGTTCTATGCTTAACCTGCACATAGGCTTGAGCTATGTGAATCGCTGTGAAATGAACAAAGAGATATTCTGGGATGGGAAATGAAAGCCAAAAAGAAGCTCATGAAAATGTACGCGTGTGGTCTGCTGGTCCCTGGCTGGTCTGGTTACGATTACGAAGTTCCTCCAATTTCCTCCTCAATCCCTCCATAGTCCATGTCCATCCACTCCACGGTTACTTGTTTCAAGTTAGCTCAAACCCAATTTTAATTAGGCATTATTACTCCGTACACCCACCAAACCCAACTTATATTTAACCATGCATAATGCATAATGTAGTTAGTTTGAAATGAAACGAAAGAAATCTAGGTAATTTAGTTTTAGACAATAATATAGAGTAGACTAGATTTCGGTAAGAACCAAATTTATTTTATTGTTTGGATGAGCTACTTAATTGTATGGATGAGTGAATTTTTCGTTTGGAGGAATGGGGATGACCGCGGTGTTTGGTCTTGGTCTTGGTCCTGGACGTGGACTTGGATGGGGGTATAACAACTTTACTCACGCTGCCCACAGTCCTAGGTTTGCCTTTGACTTTCCCCTTAGGCTTAGGCTTAGTCTTGCCCCTGTTCCCCGTGACGGCTTTGACCGTGCCCACGACAATTTTCCCAATAAAGGATAATAATCTGAATGCATGGTCCACCACGCTAATCCCAATGTTGTTGGTGGGCTTGGCAGGCTTCTTTTTCCGGGACTTGAGTTTCTGTCGGAATTGCCTCCTCTTTTGGATATGATGAACTGTTGGGATTGGAGTTGGAAGGCCTAGTGTCCTCGTTAGTCGTCCTGGTCGTTTTATCCGTACTCGTTTTTCGGGGACCTTATCCTTATTGGATGAGTCACTGGAGGATCCTGAGCCGCCTGATAAGCGGGCTTCACGACCCTCCTTCTCCCTCTTGGCTCTCAAAAGGGCCAGGGTCAAGCCAGCAACTTTTTATGAGGAGGTCACACAAATTAGTATTAAATGAATTGCTAATTAAATATAGTTTTAATTTGGCTACAGAAGGCTTGTATCCTTACGTTTGTTGCTTTCTTTGACCTTCCGTGCCTCATTTGCAATTTCCCACCGAAACTGGAACAGGGTGGGATCCCAATCCCTGTAGTCTTCCCCAATGAATGTGACCTCGTTTTTTCGATCCCACACAGGGACTGCTTCCACATCCTGGAAGTTGGGCTTGCTGCTCAACAGCTTGTTCCGAAAGGCCGCATAGACTCGATTCCTCCTTTGATTCGCTTGATTAGGCTGATGGGGGGCCTGACGCTTCTTCTTTATAAACTTTTCCATTTCAGTGATCGGTCTGGTCCTTTTAGCCGCTCGGGATGTTACTGGTGGCTCGCGTCGGATGAGGATGGTGTGGATTTGTCTTTGGTACCTGTCCATGTCAGGCAAAGTGATCGATTCATATATTACTTTTCATAAAGTTGCATTTCCAATGTCAGATAATTTTGAAGGGATCAGATCAAACATATTATGTTATAGAGTAATCCATCAGATTACCTGTACGCGTCACAGCATTCCATTGAGTAGTATCTCACGACGATAATGAAGTAAATGTCAACTAGCAGCTTACAAATGATGAAGTTCGTATAGCGATGCAGTATACCTACTTCGGAGAACTGGGACAAGTAGCTTGCCAGGATCATTAACCAGAAGAAGAGGATCACTCGATGGAACAACCACCAACAGCAGATTAGGAATTTCAACCAGTTACGGCCACCCTTGACGAGTCCAATTCCAAGCCCAGGAGGTGTTTAAATAAAGGATAAGATAGAGATGCAGTTACATAATTACATAGACTGAAACTAAATTTGTAATATGTAGATATGTGTGTAGATGTAGTAGCTATTTAAAATTGCGAATCATATCATAATTTACTATTTCTATAATTCACATACCAGCCCATTCGCAGCAATTAAAATTAACACCCCGTTAATGATTTGAACGTAGTAAAACCACGTGTTCTGCCCCCAGCTATGATATCCATAACCTCCACTCTTATTTTTGACGTATCCAAATTTAACGACGACGTACGGAGAGCGCCCAGCATAATAGAAAATTATTATAGAGAAATGAGAATTAAATAGGACAATCAGTTGCCAACAGACAGGGTAAGTGGGTGATTTCGCATTGCATCGAATCGCATCGCATTATGTATATACAGTGTGAACCTCCCCTGTCTTTGGAGCTTTTAGGTTTCCTATCCAATTTTGTGGACCTGTCCAGTTTATAATTTGTATGCGTCTACAACCTATTTTCGAAGTGAGTAGTAATTAATTACCTGGAAGAAAGTTGGCAAGATGTCCTGCTGGATAGCCTCATATGGTCGCTGGTAGGAGTTTCTTGTGTCGGCATCCAGCGCTGATGAAATCGAATTGGGGAAATAGATCGCTATGATGCCGATAATCTGGCATAAATTACAATCAAACCATTATTGTATTGATATAAAGATGTAATTATGGATTTGAAACTTTTATGCATTTTTGTGTAATGCTGTGATTTATGATTTGAAACTTGCAATATCAAACACGCCGACCCACATCACCCCACATCTTAGCTCACAGCCACAGCAAGGATTTGGAACTAAAAATAATCGATTTCTCCATATTCTACACATATTTTTTTGGAAATTGAAAATTAAACCCTATATGTATAATGGACGAGGGGGAGATACTGTCTATGAATGAATATATATGTAACTAATATTGTTCGACAAAATTGACTGATATGATGATTTGATAAATGAACATAATTTTACAACGCGTCTAGCAATGAATTATTATAATGATAAGTACATACATATATTTAATTCATTCAAAAAGTCACAACGGTAACATACATACAGTAAAATTCCATTTAAAAAATGCACTTTATCTTACAACTAACATTATATAAAAATCACTAGATTCGATTGGTCAGTGGACTATTACATATATCATTTTTCTCGGTTTTTTAACAGTAATTAAATAAACGATAACAAAACAAATAGCAAGTATATCATAAATCATAAATAGTAAATATAATAAGAATTCATTGTATTTAAAATTGTACAGCTTTCCCTTCCTCAGTTTAGTAAGCCAGTTCATAAAATCATTTTTAAGTAAACCAAATAGTCATCGCGCAAAGCACATTAGATTTTTTTAAGCTAGAAACTAAACAATAAAATAAACTTTACACGTCACTCCCGTCGTTTTTGATGGGTTCCCCTCCGCAAGTCTTCCCTGAGCTCTGGAAACCTGAAATGATTTCAAATCAAATCTAAATCAATATATGCGAATTAAGAAATTGACTTATCCACCACAACCTAATATTGAATCTATGCACTGCCATTACATAGTACCGTTAAGTTAACATTAACTGATTGGTTAATTATTAATAACTGAATAAACTATTAAGCTGAAAAATTAGCAATTCTACCTAATAAATAAATTATAACTGGTTCATACCAACTCGTTTGGTATAGCGGCGAATGACGATCCCGATCAATCCCATGATCACCAACAAGACCACGACCAAGGGGATCACCCAGTACAGGGGGTCGATCCCAGAGTCCTCCGCCTCTGCCACAGGGCCTGTAGTGGAATTTGTCCCTGGTGAAGCCGTCGATGTGGTGGAGGACGAGTTTGCTGTCCCATTAGACGTCGATTCCTCCATCGGAGTGATCTTGGGAGCGGAGTCAACCGGTTCTGGGTTCCCAGTGCCATTAGTCGCTGAAGGAGAAGCAGGGGTGGTGGTGGGCGGGGTCGTCTTGTCCTGCCCAGTTGCCTTCTTGTCCATGAACGCGCAGATTTCAATCCTTGTGACACTGTGCAGCCCTCGGAGGCTACTGAGAACTGCTTCGGCCATCTCAACAGTTCTATTGGCTTCTTTGCTAAATGGTTTAAAAAAGATAATCGAAAAATTGAGGATTCATTTCGTAAATTTCGGGAGAGAAACAAATCAAACTGCTGATGTGATAATTATTATTTATTATCTTACAGTAACAGATAACCGACAGAAGTTTCAAGACACGTCTGCTCGTTCGCGAGCTTGGAGGTGTTCTTACAGTCCAACGACTCTATCTTCCTGTCACAACTGCAAACAGATAAAGCAAGTCATGTCATTAGTCGCATTATTATTAAAATTTAACGAAAACTTTTTTTTTTTTATTTAAAAAACATATCGATATTATAATAATTAATTATGACATAATTTCTTTCAAATTAATTACTTACTAGTTCCTCATTTGTTGGGAATTCATTAGCTGGTCCGCCGTCACATTAAGGCTCTCCGGAATGGAGGAGACCTCCCCCTGAACTCCCCCCAGGAGGGCCAGGAACAACAACCCCAAGGCCAAGGGCCCAAGACCCACAGCAAGCATCCTCCCCATTTTTCAAAATTAATCAAACTGACTGAACAATTAAATCAAATCACTCCCAAGTCCCAACTCGAACAGACAATTAGGGAAATTTTTAACCCAGACCCACACAGATTCCCAGAAAAAAAAATTAATTTTGTCAACTTCCCAAACCCCAATTAAGATACACAATTTAAGGGAGCAAACGATTTCCCGAAAACTTCCGAAAACTTTCCAAAAAAAAAGTAAGTTAAAACAAAAATGACTTAAAATTGGGTGCACTTAAAAAATTGAAAAGTGGAATGGAAGGAACGACGCAGCAGAGTAGAGAGAGCACGCCAAAAGCTGGACACGAACTGACGAGGATCACCAACGAAGGGGCTCAATTTATGACTCGAGTAAGGAAAGAACGACAAAACAGGAATGGAATGGAGAAGAAGGAAGAATGAACTATGAAGAGAGAAGCCGGCACGGCGGCGGCTGACGAGATGTGATAGTGCAGTGATGAGATGAGGAATTGAGGATGATATGATATGGATATGGAATATGACTTGCTCCTCCAGTCCTGTCTCTGGCCTAGGCAAAAAAGGCAAAAAGAAGCACGGAAAATGCACGCAAACAGGAAAAACGTAAAAGCACTTTTTTCTTGTTGTCGTTTTCGACTGTGGACTGGAGCCTCCTCGCTTCTTCTTCGCTTTGGGGTTTAGGATGCAAATTAGTTTCCTTATCGTCATCAAGTCAATCCATAGTCATTTTCATCAAAGACAAAGGACAGAGCAGAGGAAGGAATGCCAAAAAAATACATAAAAGTCTTTCATTTTATAGTTGATGATTGATTAGACTTTCGATTCCTATGTAAAATCGCATTCTTTGTGGTGTGTGCAACTGCATATAATTAATATAATAATTCTTGCATATTATAATGCCCTGCGATTTAGCATGATGACTAGGATGAGTCAGATTTCTATGCATTTATTTTGCTGAAATATGTACATACAAGGCAGCTTGTGGCATCCAAGATGCCATCCTAGCTAGAATTTAAAACAGAAAGTGAAGAGTTGCGGAGGGTTCTTCTGATATGATTTGATGCTAAAATCCTTTGTTCGTAACCATGCATGCATTCTCCATGTCTCAATGTACCCCGACGCCCAGAGGGAAATTCAAACTCATTTTCTCCTTATGGTAAAATTTTTTTGTGTCGTATCTAACTTCCC
>JAQIXQ010000444.1:0-29793 GCA_034700485.1 Pseudosinella alba
TGAATATTAGATTAGAGAGTAAAGTCCAGCCAGGGCAGCCATTTTAACGAAATAAAATATAACAGTCGTTAGTCAAAATTGAATATATTTTTCATTGTTTTGGTGTTCTCTTTATTCACTGCATTCTCTGATTTTTACTGAAATTGATTCATATTTATTTGAAGAAGAAGAAGTGCATAATTTTAGGGCAGAAATAATTTGAAAGAAGAAAGACTTTGCGCATTAGATTTCGTAATCTCTCAGGTTTCTCATGAACAATGAATGAATGCAGACAGCATCAATATATGAGTGCTACAGAAGGGTAGTATTTCATATAATGGACATTCGCATTCTTGTAGCCATTGCTAATGATTATGCTCATTAAGAGGAATACGCCAACAAGCAAGCGCAAATACCTCTGACGTTTCAATATCCCTTTTGGAAATGGGCTGTTTTGTTCCAACAGAACCTTAACGGTCGAGAGCAGGTTGGTTGCTGTAGCATTCCAACTAAAATTGGAGCTTGACAGTGGCTGCAGAATTGCTCCAAAAATCCCGATTGTGATCAGGATGCATGTCCAGGTATAAACATCGTATACGCTGAAGAGCCTACTGATTGATATGGCTTGGTAGCCCCGCCTCCCACAACTGATGAATCGGAGGGCACCAAATGGATCCTCAACGAACATGTCGAACTCCAAAGGGGAGCTACTGTAAACGGTCTCCAAATTTAGGCTGGGTAAATATGGATACCTAAAATCCAAGTCGGTTACCTCCCCTTCCACACATTTCAATCTTTTGTAGTCAAATGTAAAGTTTTTCAGAATGGAGCCCCAGACGGTTCCCGAAATGAAGGCGGAAATACTTTTATAGTCCAATGAGGCAATAGTTGGCTGTGAATGCTTCCTCATAGGAAGGGAGGCTTTGCACAGGAACCAGGCAAAATTATTAGATGATTGGGTGGACCAGTCGTTAACGCGATATATTTCACGATCCTGATTACTATTCCAGTGGATTGGTTGCTCATTCCGTTCCTGGTACAGAATTGCCTTCTGAAGATCGCCAATGCTGAATTGAATCAACTGAAATGAAATTGATCTGTCCCGATTCCTACAATGCATGCAAAGCAGTATAAGTTGCAATGCCCTTAGCAGTGGAACTTGACCCTTAAGAGAGGAATTAATTTCCAGTAAGAGGAAGTTAAAATTAGGGTGTCCCAGCATATAGCCCGAATCAGAGTATTTGAATGAGATCCATGTGGAGACTATGGCATTCCAATCCTCAGTTCCAACCCTTTCATTTACGTCTGATGAAACAGCGTAAATTTGAGATACTGATGCTCCATGAATTGTCCAGGGAAGAGTTCCCCCCTAAAATCCCAAGTCCTTCGAGGATTTCATTTTGATACTGTGGGGTCAGGTCAATGTTCCCATTCGACTTTGACTTTGGTGGGTAGATATCCAAATTCACTTGACAATTCCAAGGCTTCGCCCTATTGACATAATCCCTGTTGTCGATTGTAATACACTCTGAGAGATATCCGATGTCAATTTTTCTTAAGAAGACCTTCTCATCGAACGTATAGCAATTTGAGGATGTGAGATTTCCGGAGGAATAGCCACCTTGTAATATCCACGTCAGCGCCAAGTTGCTTAATTGCTCAATTGAATTGCCTATCCACAGTAGGGCTGGAACTGGCCTGCGAATGATGACCGGCTTATTGCTCTCCTGTAAAGAAACATCCTGGGCTAGATAATTTGTGATGAAAACGAGACAATGTTGGTTGTGGAATGAGGTTTGGAGAAATTCTGCCAAGTTAGGTATTTTCTCTGGAGTTGGCTCCCAAATCCTAAAGAGATTCTCAGTTATGTTTATGAACCATTCGTGATTGAGATTTGTCGTGAATTGAATCTTTTGGTTGGGAAAAACATGTTCCTTACTAGGAGTGCCAATGCAACCCACTATAAATAGCTGACTAATTACAATTGGGACATAGATGAGTGTAATCATTTTGAGCTGTGTTGATTTGTAGGGATATCTTATTTTTGAAAACTAATTCTTCTTGGCAGCAAATACCATATGAAAGTTTTTGTATGTATTTGCACTGTTAACTTTAGGAAAGGATAAGCTAACAAAAGCAACAAACACAGTATTCAACAGTCAGATTTTAAATGCCAATGTTGCGAGTCTTCACTACATACTTTGTTGTTTTTTTTTACTTCAGCAAGACTTAAAATTATATTTGATTGAAAGGTACGACGTTAGCAGGGAAGAACTTCAACGCTGCGTATTTACTTTGCCATTATATAAATGTCATACATAAATGACAACAGGGACTATAAATGTAAGTACTACCACATCCGTTGGTACCATGCCATCACAATGATGTGAGGACACCTTGGAAATTTTGACTCGGTGGTTGATGTGCTATTTCGTGAGGCACATGTCATGAGTCATAATATACGTAAGCATTTGTTTTATTGTGACACGTTTAGCAAATCATAAAACACATTGATTACAGCATAGAAAAGAGTAAACAGAAAATATATAGGTTCATCGGAATCATCCCCAGATTTTTTTTCAAATATCAAATACTCATTCTCAATTCTCATTCATGTAAAGTTGGAATTTTCATGTGAAACCCAGGCCATGCTACTCAAGAAACACGAGAAAGTTAGCAAAGAAATCATTAAACATTACTTCTGGCGCTGGAGGTATAGCAAACTTATTTTTTACAATAACTGAAATCGGGTTCGCAATCTATTCGCTCAAATTACTATTAAACAATATCTGAAATTAGAGACTCATCGCCGGTCTGAGAACTTCCCCTGTCAGTCTAGTTTGCATTCAAAATTTGCAAATCAACTTGTAGCAAAATAGCTAAATACTTCAAAAATTCGGTATCGGTATCTTCAAGCTGTGGTTGGCTCTCCAGGTTGGTTAGTTAACGTGACGTCAGACCCGTAATCTTAAAATACTTGCGCACTAGCAGCTCCAGCATGAATTCAACCAAAGACATGAATAGACCGCAGCAAAGCAGATAAAATATGACAACAATGTTCCCACTCAAAGATGCGGGCCTAGGCTCCCGATCAACTTGCCCACCTTCCTTCATTAAATCCCAAAATAAGGCAATCCACCTCTGGACTATTCCCGACTGCTTTACCCCTTCCATCCTCCTGACAATGTAGGGAGGAACAAATCCCTCCAATATGAATGCAATGCTTGATTCAAAATACACCTCGTTTCCAACATTTGCCATCTTCCCTTTCTCCGATGTAAGCTCATTTGCATATTTGTGAGCCACTTGCGCTGGAACAATTAGTGCTGTCTTGTTGCACTCGGCAAGCCGATCCACCATTTCCTCTTCCTCCTTCTGAAGGTATGTCTCTTCTTTGTAGACCGCCGTGGTCGTCGTGTAATTATTCTTCCATTCATTATCCATCAGGTTCTGGAAAATATTAAGAATTTTGTCTGTTGAAATCATCTGAGCATTTCCAGCCATAGAATGGTACAGGCCCCGCTGCTCATTGCTAGTGTAGTAAAAGTCGTTGTCCTCAGACATGTCAAAAACTGGATATACCGTCATTGAAAAGTTTTCACTATAAACTCTCTCGATAAGATTCGTATCATAGAAATAGCCAGGTACTCCTGCGTCCTCTAAAACACTAACTTGGGTTGAGCCAACCAGCAACGCGAATCCATCATCCAGTAACTGCCCCAACTTACTGTACCCAAGTGGCCCCCTTCCGGTAATCAACTCGTAGACATTAGCATTCTTGTAGCCGTTGCTGAGAATTATGCCCATGAGGAGGAATACGCCCACAAGCAAACGCAAATGGTTCGGACGTCCCACAATCCCACTGGGGAATGGATCGCTTTGTTCCAGGAGAACCTTGACAGTTGAAATGAGGTTCGATGCTGTGATCTCCCAAGTTATGTTAGCATTTGAGAGAGGCTGGAGAATTGCTCCAAATATCCCGATCGTGACAAGGATGCATGTCCAGATATAAACATCGTAGACGCTCAGAAGATTGTGGAATGATATGGCTTGGTAGCCCCGTCGCCCACAACTGATAAAACGAAGTGCCCCAAAAGGGTCCCCTACAAACATGCCGAACTCCAGAGGGCTGCCACTGTAAGTGATCTCTGAAATTAGATGTGGTGAATATGGATACCAAAAGTCCAGGTCACTAACCTCTCCCTCAACGCATTTCGACATTCTGTAGTCAAATGTAAAGTTTTTCAGGATGGAGCCCCAAACGGTTCCCGAAATAAAAATGGAAATGCTTTTGTAGTTCAGTGACTTCAGAGCTGGACGTGAGTGCTTCTCAGAGATAAGGGAGGTTCTGCAGAGGAACCAAGCAAAATTGTTGGATGACTGGGTGGACCAGTCCTCAACAAAATATGTTTCGCGTGTTTGTATATTTTTCCAGTGGATGGGTTGTTCATTTCTTTCCTGATATTGAATTGCCTTCTGAAGGTCGTCAACGTGGAATTGCATTAGCTCAAAGGATATGTATTGGTCCATATTCCTACATTGCAAGCAAATTCGTATAAGTTGCAATGATCTCAGAATCGGAATTTGACCTCGAAGAGAATCGATTTCTAGAAGGAGAAAGTTCCACTTAAGATGCCCGGGCTGAAAATCTGTATAAGAATATCTGATTGAGATCCAAGTGGAGACTATAGAATTCCACTCCGTATTTCCAACCATTTCATTTGCATCTGTCGAAACGGCATAAATTTGAGTAACCTGAGTGGGAAATTTTGCAACATGCCAGATCTGTGGATACACCCAGATATGATTAAGGATGCCCCATGACATGTCCAGTGAAGAGTTGCTCCCTAAAATCCCAAGCCCGTCGAGAATTTCACTTCGATCCCGTAGGTTCAAGTCAATGAACGACTTTGACTTTGACTTTGGTGGGTAGATATCCAAATTTACCTGGCAATTCCAAGTCTTGGCCCTCCTGACATGTGGGATATGGTCGATGGTGATGCAACTTGAAAGGTGTCCTCTGTAAGCATGTCTTATAAAAACCATGTTCTCAAATGTGTAGCAATTTGACGAGGAGAGATTTCCGGAGGAATGGTGACCTTGTAATATCCAGGCCAGCACCAAGTTGCTAAACAACTCAACCGATTTGCCTATCCACAGCAGTGCTGGAACTGGCCTGTGAAGCATGATCGGTTGTGTTACCTTCTGTAGGGAAATATCTAGTCCAAGATAATTTGTGATGATAATCAGACAGTGTTTGTTGGAGAATGATTTGTGGATGAATTCGGTCATGCTTGGTATTACCTCTGGAGTTTGGCCCCAAATCCCAAAGATATTTTCCGTAATATTTGAGAACCATTCATGATTGAGTTGTGTCTCGAATTGAATCTTTTGGTCCTGATAAATATATTCCTTTGATGTAATTCCCATGCAGCTTCTCACTAGTAACAACTTAGTAATTCCAATTATATTTATGATGAATGAAGTCATCTCGGATAATATTTTTAAATATATTACTTTAAATCTAATTAATATGACAAATGACGCGAAACTTCTCAAATTACTGTATTGCAGCAATAGTATCCTATTGCTGCAATAAAGTAATTTGAGAAGTTTCGCGTACAAGATCAACAGCAAGCAGCAAGCATGAGAATTCCGCACTAATATTTTCAATGTCATTCCACAAGACACTTTTTAGTTTTCATATCATGCAGCAAGAATTAAAGAGGAGCTTGATTGACAAGTACAAAATGGAACGCAAACTTACGATTATTTTAGTTGTATTATTCTTCAAAATATGACGCAATAAATGACAACCGTGAAGATAATCAAAACTCTAACGGTAAGTCTTATCCTTCTACTAAGAGCCATCGACATTGTCATTTTGTAAGGAATATTTGTATTATTTATTGCGACATTGTTACATCAGAAAATATGTATGAGTTTCATTGCAATGGAAACGGTTACATAGAAGCTATGTAATATGTGCACATTTCCCTCACTTTATTTGCATATTTAAATACATGACACATCTTCAAACAATTCTGAACTAGTTTGCATCCCCTATTCGCTTGGGCTGTTTGCGCTTATTTCATTTGTTTAATTTCCTTGCCCCGTGTCTTAAATATTTCAATAAAACATTTTAAAGTGTGATAAATATTTTCAATAGCGAATAAAACGCAAGACATCAAAAGACCCATCCAAAGGACAACGAATATGATAATATTATTTCCTTCCAATTTGGCCCCCGAAGGTTGGTGCTCACTCCCAGATCGAACAGATCGAACAGATTTATCCGGATTCGAAACAAGCCAAATCAGATCCGTCCACCTCTCCAGTATCCCCGACTTTTTAAAACATTACTTGCGTGGGAACGACACGTATGTGCGATTTTCAGGTTGATTCGTAAAGTGAAAATGGATCGAATGTCAAAATCAAATTTTGCCATTTTCTTATTTTATTGACGTCACCTTAGCAAAATTGAATAGAATGCTACCAGATGTGTATACAGATGTGATGGAGCATTGTACGCAAAGGGAAAAAAATTTAACCAAATTACTTGACATATCAGTTAATAAATGGCAGTTGCCTATTCTGTTGCAGTTAAGATTCGAAATTATGTATGGAATGGCCGGAATATGGAATACTAGGAGGAGCTAGGACTAGGAGGGCTAGGAGTAATACAACCATATTGGCCCTCAACCTCTGGATATGACATGAGCCATGGCAGAAAATCCTGCTATTTCAATTAACGTTTTCGTAACCAACGTTCAGAATATTTGGAAAATCCGAATTATAAGCTTAAATTTGTCAAAATTGTCAACTTGGTGTATAAAAGGAATTATGCCATCTATCATGTGATATCTTGAGCTTAAGAGCCAATAAGTGTTGCTGTGCGCATATGCAAAATGGTGAATTTATATAGATGATATAATCATATTTTCACAGAGCTACAATGAAAATTCGCATCGCTATTTTAAATAATGTTAATTTCGTGTACATGATGATAACGAACATTCATTTACATCAGACTTGATTGTCAACTGAATGCAGTTGACACCATCAATTCAGACATGCAATCCTATGACAATTGCGCACTACCAACTCCAGTATGAACTCAATCAAAGAGGTTAATAGACCAAAGCCCAGAAGATAAAATATGACAATAATATTCCCATTCAGGGACACAGGCCTAGGCTGCCGATCAACTTGTCCACCTTCCTTCATTAAATCCCAAAATAAGTCGATCCACCTCTTGATTATTCCCGACTGTTTCATTCCTTCCATCCTCCTTACAATATATAATGGGACAAATCCTTTCAAACTGAACGCGATGCTTGATTCAAAATACACCTCGTCTCCAACATTTACCGACAGCCCTTTCTCTATTATAAGCTCGTTTGCGTATTTCTGAGCCACTTGTGCCTGGACAATTAGTGCTGTGCTGTTGCACTCGGAAAGTTGATCCACCATTTCCTCTTCTTCCTTCTGTATATAAGTTTCCAGTTTGTAATCTGCCGTTGTCGCTGTGAGATTTCTTTTCCATTCATTATCAACCAAGCCCTGAAGAATGTTCATAATCTTGCCTCTTGAAATCATCTGGGTATGCCGTTTCATAGAATAGTATAGATCCTGGTTCTCATCACTAGTGTAGTAAAAGTCCACGTTCTCAGACAAATCAAAAACAGGATACACCGTCATCGAAATGTTCCCAAGAGAAACAGCCTTCAAAAGATCCATATCCCACATAGCTCCCCCACCTCCATTGTCATTAACAATAACTTGAGTTGAGCCAACGAGCAACGTGAATGCATCATCCAGTAACTGCCGCAACTGGCTATACAGAAGTGGCGCTCTTCCAGTAATCAACTTGTAGACATTAGCATTCCTGTACCCATTGCTAAGGATTATGCCCATGACGAGGAATACGCCAACAAGCAACCGCAAATGCCGCCCACGTCTCAGAATAACTTTAGGAAATGGATTGCTCTGCTCCAAAAGAACCTTGACAGTTGAGATCCAATTGGATGTTGTGACATCCCAACCAAAATTGGAGCTTGACAGAGGTTGCAGTACAGCCGTAAAAATTCCGATTGTGACAAGGATGCATGTCCAGGTATAAACATCGTAGACGCTCAGCAGCCTACTGAATGATAGGGCTTGGTAACCCCTCCTCCCACAACTGATGAATCGTAGGGCACCAAATGGGTCCCCAACAAACATGTCGTACTCCAGAGGGATGCTACTGTAAACGGTTTCCGAATGTAGACTGGGCAAATATGGATAATTAAAATCCAGGTCACTAACTTCTCCCATTACACATTTTGACCTTTTGTATTCAAATGTAAAGTTTTGTAGAATGGAGCCCCAAACTATTCCGGCAACCAGGACTGATATCCTTTTATGGTTCAGTGGACCAATGGCTGGATGTGAATGCATGTCCGAAGGAAGGGTGGTTTTGCACAGGAACCAGGCAAAATTATTGGATGACGAGGTGGACCAGTCGCGAACAAGATAAATTGGGCGCTTCTGATCAGTCTTAAAGTGGATGGGTTGCTGATGGGTTTCCTGGAACACTATTGCCTGCGAAAGGTCGCCAACATGGAATTCTATTAACTTGAAGGATATGAACCTGTGCATATTCCTACATTGCAAGCAAATTAGTATAAGTTGCAATGATATCAGCCCTGGAATTTGACCCTGAAGAGAATTGCTTTCGAGGAGGAGGAAGGTCCATGTACGATACCCCGGGTCATCATCCGGATTTGAAAATTTGAATGATATCCATGTGGAAACCATCGAATTCCACTCGGCCTTCCCAACCCTTTCCGAGGCGTCTGCGGAGACAACGTAAATTTGAGTTACCGGAGTGGCACGCAAAGCAAATTTTGAAGGATGCCATATCAGAGGATACACCCAGATATGGGTACGGATGCTCCATGAATTGTCCAGTGATGAGTTACTCTCAAAAATCCCAAGTCCTTCGAGAATCTCAATTTGATCAGGCTTCCCCTCCCAATTTGGCTTTGGTGGGTAGATATCCAAATTCACCTGACAATTCCAGGGCCGGACACTCCTCTCATATCTGCTGCCGTCGATGGTAATACATCGTGATAGGTATCCGTTGTCAAGTTGTCTGGATAGAACCTTTTCGTCAAACGTGTAGCAATTTGAGGATGTGAGATTTCCGGAGGAATGGCGACTTTCCAATATCCATGTCAACACCGGGTTGCTCATTAGCTCAACCGAGTTGCCTATCCTCAGCAGGGCTGGAATTGGCCTGCGAAGGATGACCGGTTGTGAGTTGGTCTTTAGAGAAACATCCAGACCCAGATAATTTGTAACAAAGATCAGACAATGTTTGTTGGAGAATGAGTTTCGGAGAAATTCATCCAAGCTTGGTATTGCTCCCGCCCGTGGTTCCCAAATTCCAAAGAGATCCTTCGTAATATTCAGGAACCATTCATGATTGAGGTTTGCTGTGAATTGAATATTTTGGTCGGATAAAGGTGCTTCCTTACTTGGGGTTCCTATGCAGCACCCTATTAGCAGCTGAGTAAGTACAAGAAGTACATAAATGATGATGAACGTAGCCATTGTGAACTGTGTTGCTATTTAGCAATTAGTTTGTTTTACAACCTAACGTTACGTGAAGCTGTTGGATTAGTTCCCTTACACGATTAAAAGGAACAATTAAGCACACTATTCCGCAGTAATAATTTTAAAGCCGCGTCGTATTATTTTGTGTCCGCATTTTGCAAAAGTTGAAGAATAAGTTAAGTGGCAGGTACAAAGTTTAGGTGCATCATTCCCGAAACAAATGTCACAATAACTGACAATGACACCAATGATACCAAGTCCATGGTCTGCCTTCGGAGAATGAAACTGGGTAAATACCTAGTTTCCTGAACATAGGTAAATTTTCACAATGGTCATATCATAGGGCGCGACATATTTGGGTTGTTTTGACATTTTTACATCGGAAATTAAATATTTGTTGACATATGGGTAAATAACATACCGAGTAATATAACGAATGCATGATATCTCAATCACTTTGTTTTACAAACTTACTGAAGTACTTTTGTGGCACATTTGCAGAGAGCTTTAAATTTGTAATTGAGCTGTCCCTTACTCTCAAATAAACATTTCATGAGTTTTTTTTATCAAATCACGTCTTAAAGTGCTATAAATATTTTCATGACCAAAGCTAATGCAAGACCCCGACATACACAGTCATACGATAGCAAATATGACGATCCGACCAAAAATCTAACCGGGTTTGTCTTGTAAGTCGCAACGAGTGGGTGCTCATGTTCCCGTAGAAACTTAAACCGTTTGAGTTAAACGGCATGCTGCTCTATAGAATGTATGAAATGTTTATAAAATGATCGGAAGTAAAATTCTAAAGTAAAGGAAGCCAAGTTGGTCCATCACAAATGAACGGGATAACGAATAACGCTTAATACAATAAGCAAAATTTTAATATAAGTGAGAAAAGTTAAAACCCGAAATGCAAACTCATTGTTTCACATGGCTTTATAGTTGGACTAGTTGCCAGATTAGAATAGAATTTAGGCATGTTCTCGCTGCCCACTCAACCTAATACTTCGACTCGCTTTCTACATCTTAAATTATATTTTCAAGGGGTTAATTTCCACCCCAATTGCTTTTTGAATACATTTCCTAATGCTTGGATTGGCAATACCACAAGTATAATTTTAGTTTTTAGATGGTAGTCGTGTAAATCAACGTAATGATTTTTTTCGTATAACATATTCGGATACTTTCTCTGGCACTGACACGCTTTCTACACAATCAATTTTCTTGAATCTGATGAGTTAAACTCCAGTCAAAGTAAGCATATTTTGACATTTAAGTTTCCAAAGACATGGAGGTTAAAATCAAAGCCTTTTTCTACAAACTAATTTACAAATGCAAATTCAAACCTTCTTATGATATTCACATCAAATATTGCAAGTTGACGCAACAACTCAACGCATTATTGGTGAGGTTGAACAGGGTAAGATTATCCACAAAGTTGGTTGAGCCAAATCTTACCTTCAACGGGCTCATGGACCTCAACACCTTTTTATATGCAGATCTACTCCCTTCCCCGGCGGTATTTCTTGCTGCCTCCAGGTACTTCTTGGACTGGGCCCAATCCCCAGCAGCCACCTTCATGATGAACACGATAAGCAGGGCATCCACCAGGGTGAATGGGAATACCATAAACCCGGCATGGGAATAAACCTGTGAAGTTTGACGCAGGTATAGAGGGAAATCAGGATGGACCACCAAGCTGCAAGCATAACCGTTGGGACAAATATCCCTTGATAAGCCTCATTGTTGATAATACCCAAAAGCTGGATTTGCCTATAAAGCTGAAACTGAATATGAAGAAGATTCCCCCGGAAGTAAGGCAAAACCAAATATAGAACAATACCGGGATAATCATCAGTCTAAGATGTTCCACAAATATAGACCGATGCTCGCAGTCGCAGTACCCTCCCAAATTTACTAGGATACTTCCCAGAAAGGGTGACATCCATGGTTTGACATACTGCATGGCAGTGATGATTACCGGAAATAGGTTGCCAGATATGATCGCCATTACCAGAATCAGTGTGATCAGAAATAGCATGGTGCTCCTCTCGTTCCCAACAGTTGCAGCTTAATATAAATTTAGAACAAATTTATTATTATTACAGATAATTTAGACTGACAATGAGATGGGGAGGGGATTTTTGGATGTTTTTTTTGCTAAATTAAAAATTACCTGTTTGATTATGACGATTATATTCTTCAAACAGGTGAAATGCCCTCATCACATCCACGAATTCATTCCCCTCTTGAACCACAAAATTCAGTCTGAACAGCAAGACTACCCAGCAGCCACCTACAAAGAGGAGGGGCATAATTTTCTCTGACACTTCCAAACTGCTCATGGACATGAAGAAGTGAAGCCCGATGATCAACCCATACAAGGCATGGAGGGTGAGACTGATTTTATAACGGAGCAATTTCCTCTTTGACGTGATCACTTTTGGAAGTGGTTCGGCATTGCTCCACTCGTACGGGCAGACGGCAGCCTCTTCTAGCATTTGGAGATGCCATTTGGTGTATTGGATGGTGGAGCCAAACATAATTAATTAGAACCTGGAAATATTTCAATTCGGTTCGGGCACGTAGCTAAAATGTGGAAGTGGACGCAATGAAATTGTGGAATAGCTTATGATCTACTGTTATTTGAATAAGATATTTTACTTCACAACTATTTTCCATAAAGTTTCCGCTCAAACTAAAGTGGAAGGTCTGACTTAATCAATTTTGTATAAAGAAGTGAAGAAACAATTGTCGTATTTTGCTGAAATTTAATTGAACAATATTGTTTGCTCACACTTTAATTAATGTACGCCAATCAATGATCGAGTTACTTTTGATTACTTTGTAATACCCCCAAGTTCTCCCACTCCATGTGGATTTGACCAAATTTTAAACTGGTTTTGGATATGGACTGTTTAATATTTCGATACGTCACAAGTAAAGTCAGACGGAATTATATGGTTGGTGATACACCTAATAGGTACCTAAGTAGCCGACATGATTTTGGAGTTGACGTTTTAATAGAATAATATTAGTAATGTTTTTTTAGCGGCCCGTTTTATGTTTTGGCAAGAGGGATATTATCACTCAGACTTAAAGTATTCCTTGGACATAATTTAATGGTCAGGAGGGCAAAATAATATGGTATTTTTTTTAGTAATTTATGTAATTCCTATTATTAGCATAAAGCCAAACTATGTATGTATAATATCGTTTGGAAGTAGTGAATAGTTGAAATCGTAAATTGAAATCATAACAAATAATTAAAGTATAAAACTCGGCATTAGTTCTATGAAATGTTCAACAAATATTACTCCTTAGTAAGGAGTCCTTACATCTGCTTAGTGTCACAATTATGCAAATATAATTCCAATAGAACCGAATTTGACAGTTTGACATGGTGAAAGTTAGCTACTGATGGAAATTAATCTCACACAATCATTAAAAAGGTTTGGCCATACTGATTGTGAGTAAAACGGTTTCTGTATCAAACTTCTCACCATTTTTAGTTACGACATGGGTACCTGATACTGATACTGCTTATTGCAAAATTCCTAGAATTCTTTTTAATTGTATCAGCACCGTGTTGTGGTACATAACACGTCAAACTCCCTGATAAGATGATGGTGGATCGATCCTGCGGGGGGAAATTCCCGGGTTACATAAAGTTTAACGAATATCGAACTCTAAAGGTGACATTGCTAAAAATGTGGGTCACGATGAGGTGACACCCGAGCCCATCGTCAATTCTATTTTTACATGAATAGAAAAATGTGTAATGAAAAGTGTTCAGTGGGATTTCATTGTTCTGATCGTCGGCATACAAATGTCAAGAAGTCTACGTCAACAGTATTTTCACAGGTCCAATTGACAAATGTGCTAAAAATATAGTGTACATAATAGCTCTACGACTAAAATAACTGCGATTAAAGACGCCCAAGAGAGGAGAGTTCAGTGTGTTAAATTCTCATGGAAATTTATTTTAATGTATTCATTTTTTAAATTAAATTAAAACACACTTTTCCAAATTCCTCGACATCCTAGCTAAAGTATTGGTTTTGTTTTGAGTTTGAAAACAAATACAGAATTAGTTGAATATAATGCAGAATAGTTTCGAATTCGCAATTGGCAGTTAAGGAACGATTTAAAAACGATTTTCGTGTATAGGTAAAGGAGGGCAGAACTGGTATTTGGTGGTGGGCAAGCATTTTTCTGAAACCCCGTTTTCGTGATTTTGGAGTAATTTTTGTGGTAAAGTTTGACATTTTTGTATTCAGTTTGCAAAATAACTTTGCAGAATGGATGATTAGAAATAGAACTGGAACAATACATTTGGGGCTATTGTTAAAACCTTTCGTAAATTTCATTTGGATTAACTGAAATATAATTGTCAAATATCAAGGGCTAAGCAACCTAAGCAATTTTTTTGTTTTATCCAAGCTTTGTTAGGTCACAGTAAGAGAAAGCCACACACACGGACATTCAATAGTCCACGTCGTCTTACTTTATTCGTCTAACTTATTTCTGCAACTAGTACATGACAGGGAGTCCTGGGACTGGAATTGACAAGCCAATCTGATAAATTAAGTTAACGGACATACTCTTCGATTGCATCAGTTAACATTCCACTTATTGGTCGGAATCATTTTTAACGGGAATAACAAAGCAGGCGTTTTTGCCTCCAGACCACATGTCATAAATTTGTATCATTGCTTAATTTAAAAAAAAAAGTCAAACATGTATTGGATAGCGAACTACTTTGTAAACTTTTACTTCGGAGCGATGATGTCGATACGGATGTTTCAATTTTGTACTCCGCTGGGTCAAGTAGAATTCGACATTAGCAAAATTGGACTTAGGCTCATTTCAATTTACAAAAGGGACATGTTCGCCATCTGGAATAGCCCAACATCGATTGACAAGTTCGACCTGGTCATCTCTTCAGCGGTTGGGCAGCGTCACTGCCTCATTGTCATTAGGAACTTCATGGGAATCGATCTAAGTCTAAAGAAATCAACTGAGCCATATTTAATGTGGAAGCCGGACATTTTCCATGTCACGCAAAATGCTTCCCTTTCCGATGGTTTTGTTACCGAACTAGAAGGATATGTTTGGGTTGCAGTCAAAGGGAACCGGACCAAGTCGTTGTTACACTGCCAGGACAATTTAGCTCATTCTGGCGTACACTTTATCTTGTCCCGATATTTTTGCATGCAACTGGATTTTTTTGCTCTGGTCAGTAGATCCAGGCCATGGAACTGTGAAGTAAAATTGGACGTATATCCTCCTTCCAGTATTCACTCAATAGGGAAATGGAGAGGACACTGGCATCCCCCGCTGTGGCACTTCGGGAATATGAGTTTACTTAAGGCTGTAGCGGAATCAATCCCGAGAGCACAGCCAAGAATGGAAATTTTCGTAGTTCAAATTGATGCTTTGCGGAAGTTGAGCGAGGTGAATTTCAATTCCCTTTTATACCAATGGATGATCCAGTATGATGCATTGACATTGAAACCGATTACATTTTATCAGACATTTGTTATGAACCATGCATTTATCTTTGACATTTCAAGCACGATGGTAAATGGAGTGGCCGAGATTGACCATGTTTCAAGGTTGGATGTATGCTTTGGATGTCCAACATTCCTAGTAAATCCTTTTCGTCTATCATGGAGGATCCCATTCAAGATTATGGCTGATTTTAAATTGGAACTCGATTCCGGAGATTATGACAAACGAGTTTACCTTAGATGGACTAATCAAGCATGGGTAAGTTTCACAGTGGGGTCATCATGATACATCACTTACGCATGTCGATTTGCAATAATTTTCTGCCATCTATACTGTCTCCATTGTAGCTACACGTAAACCCTTTCAACGTAGATGGACATCATGCCCTCCGTAATGCTTTAACGAAGTTCAAATTGCCGTCAAGCCTGACCAGACTCCTATTGATTTACACGTGGCGCAGCATATTTATGAATTATACAAGTGGATATAGCACAAGTCGTGTCGTGGCAGGACCAACATTGGAAACAATTGGGATGAGGCTCATCCCCTACCCCCTTCACCTCCCGTTATTCATTCCGGATACATTTATGGCTCTGAAGTTTGTCAGCTGTGGAGGAAGGGGACTGGATTCATACGCATTCAGCGAATTGGTAAACGTATTTGATACTTACACCTGGGGCTTTCTACTTGCTTCTATCATTGCTGTTGTAATATCATTGAAAGTAATCGGCTCATACGTGGATCATGCCGGGCAAGCGTTTGTGGAAGGAATTATGTCTTTGATTAAGTTATTTTTGGAGCAGGATGACCCATTTCCTGCCAGGTTGTTGAATTTCCTCCCAGTTAGGTTGCTGGCAGGATGTGTACTCCTGATGGGAATTGTGTTGAGCGAAGCTTACAGAAATGAGAATGTGTATAACATGGTACTCCCGAGGAAACTGCTCCCATATGAGTATTTCCAGCAACTGGTGGACGATCACTTTACCATATATTCCAAGCAGGGGGGAATCAGACCTAATTCCAGTACCCAGTACATGCCCTTAATCTCCTTTCACGATCATTTTATTTTTAGCAACATGTCTGAGCAGCCTATTGTCAAGTCCTTGGTGTGGAAATCGTGGGAGGAAATGGCTGAACATGGCAACGGAACAGAGTTAAAGCTCCTTGGACAAGTCAGAAACCATTCAAAGTTGTACACCGGGGATACAAAGAGCTTGCATGACTTCTACGCCGACCTAATTAGTCTAAACAAATTACCATTGAAAGACAGGGCTGGAAAGCATGTTCCGCTGATGCATCGACTCTATTCGGCGCAAAAGGAAGTATTATTCGAGTCTCTGAGAGGGTGTAATAAAACCGCTCTAATAATGCAAGCCCAGATATGCCACAACTATTCAATGTTGTTAAACGCGGCAGGAATGTTTACGAATGTTGGGAAGGAGACGTATTTTGCACAAACCTACTATACTAAACTAAAAGGGATGATTCCTCCGATTTTGGTAAAGAGGATAGGCTATTTCAAAGAGTCGGGGATTAAGGAGAGATGGATGGATCTTATTTGGCTAGTTTCCAACCAAGCTAGGAATGATCTCTTGTTGGAGAGCAAGGAGGGTGGTGGTCCTTCAGCAGCTTCATTGAAAGGGAATGTTGTCGTCATATTTGCCGCACTTGGTATTGGTCTTTGCATTTCAATATGTTGCTTCCTCGGTGAGAATATTGGACCGTTCTTGATGAACTTATTGTCCAAATGTTGGAAAGTGTCTCCTACTTTTTCCTATGATTTTCCACTTTACCGCATAATCCGATTATTTAATCGATGACATACAAATAAGGGGCAGAGAGTCTCTATCAGAGACTAGTGACTATAAGGGTAGAATCCCGGACCAGTGACTAATGAGAAATAAGTCATTATTACTAGTTATACATTACAAGGACTTGCGAATTAGATGAACCTTTAAACTAATACAAATTACATTTCTGTATTATCTCTATCGATGTTGTATACAACTTGCTGTTCATTATTGGTAGGCTAATTATTATCCCCAATTACAACCGAACATTCCAAACCGTCTAATTTATGTTTCTACACAAATTAGCTGATAGACTTATTTCATCATGTCAATCTTATCATATTCGAGCAATCAATACGTTTCAATATCATAATTATGTTATTGAAACATAATATATTTATGTAATAACATATATTAGGCGTGGGGGACATTCTGCATTCTGTGACATTTAAAATAAGTTATCATTGTTGAACTCAAAGAGAACCGAAAATAAAACGATTCGTTTTCCAAACAAAATTGCTGTCGTCAATTGTACTATTTCGGATATGACGCATTTCAATTATTGCTTAATCCTAAGACGTCAAAGAACGTCATTTAGCTACCAAATGCTAAAGCAACAGAGTTAATTCTAATGCCATCATCAACTTTACAATCTCACATATTTGCTCTTTACAATACCTTCATTACCTTTAGCAAACACAAGTGAATTGAACAACATGTCTTAAATGTACAATCGGATTGTGGAATAGGGAAAATTTGCCAAATTTAAAAAGTATAAACAGTACTGCAAAACTCTATCTGTTATGAATCTCCACATAGTTCATCTCATCTTTATGGTCATCTTCATGGCGTCGAGGGTAAGAACAAGGGATTCAGTTATAACATATGGCCAGTTACTTATAATTAATTATAAATCATGGTGCATTTACACTGTTACCTTGTAGAGCCATGCCAATGACGATGACAAGCCCTGGCCGGATTTCTCCTGCCTCCAGAATTTCCACAAGCCTGCAAAGCAAAAAGACAACATGAAGTGGACCAAGCTACTCTGGGACCAGTGCAAAGAGGACGCGGAGGATAAGGTAGCAGCAACAAGATGTTGTAACAACCATACCGATAATAAATATATATATATTTTTTTAAATTGTCTCTTAGTAATATAATATATTTATGGCGTTATGTAGGGAAAGGATAGTTGTGTCAAAGCATGTATGCTGGGAGCCCACGCCATGTTTAATCACAACCCTTCTGATGGCTCCAAGAACGGCTCCGAAGAAGACATTGATACATTCATGAAGCTTCTGGCGCGCAAGAATGGGTACGAGAAAGGGGCCGGAGGTGAGCCAGCCAAGAAGATCATGGACAAGGTTAGGGAGGGAATGAAGAAATGCGTAAAGGATCGTAAGTTTGCATTATACCGAAAATTAAAATTAAAATTGTTACAAGATTACTGACGGTCTTCTGATCTGATGTGTTATATTTAAATTTGATTCAAGATCCGGAACTGAAGACGTTGGACATTGATGACCCTTGCGTCAAGTGGGACCCTTTTCTATCCTGTGTGAACAATGTTCTAGTAAGAATTGAGGATATGATGGCAAATTCTCTATTGAAAACTCGAGATGGAAATGAATGTTTTAAGTCATGATGATAATGAACGACTACATTTTGATTATTTTAGGGTTGCTGATGATGGAATAAGGAACGACAAGGATCGGGGATGTTGAACAAGCCAAAACAAATATATTTGAAATCAATAACTGGTAATTTATATTGTTATCATATTTGTTGAAGGAGACTTTTTTATGTTGACGATATTAGGCAATTAAAATAACAACCATTCAAATTAATGGCTTTAGGTTTTTTGGGGCTTTTTCCAAAATGCTCACTATGAAATGTCCAACAACTTTTATATGTTGGAGCGAACTTATCCAGGTAATTTATTTGCTTAACCAGGTATGAACATAACTTCAAATACAAACAGAATAAACAAACAATATAGGCATATTTATATATACGTGCTTTTTATGTGAATCAGAAAGTTTACGTAAATTAATTTATGTCCACAAATTTCAATGCAATTATCATTTACGTGAACAATTTTTTTGTGAAATATCCTATCCGCTTATGCTACGACTCTATTCCAACCGCTCTGATAATTCAAGCCCAAGCCCAGTTATGCCACAACTATTCAAGGTTGCTAAACGCGGCGGGAATGTTTACGAATGTTTGGGAGGAGACATATTTTAAACAAATCTACTATACTCAACGAAAAGGGATGATTCCTCCATTTCTGGTAAAGAGGATTGGCTATTTCAAAAAGTCCGGGATTAAGGAGAGATGGATGGATCTTATTTGATTACTTTCCAACCAGGTTAGGAATGTACCCTTGTTGGAGAGCAAAGGAGGGTGGTCCGTCAGCGGCTACGTTGACGGGGAACATTGTCGTCATATTTGACGGACTTGGTATTGGTTTTTGTATTTCCACATGGGGCTTCCTTGTTGAGAATATTGGACCTTTCTCGACTTGATGCACTGTCCAATTGTGGGAAGCTCATTGAAAGTGTAGTATATTTCTGTTATGCTCGAATGAAATGACTAGGTGTAAGACAACTTGTCAATTAAGAAAATTAGTTCGATTTTCAGAAAAAAACAGGGAAGTTAAACGATGTTATCTTTATTGAGAGTTTAATTGAGGACTTAGTACATTAAATGGTTTAATTTGCCAACATATTATTCATAGCTTGACATGATGATGATGTTGAGCAGCATTCGCCTACGCCGACTTTTGTTTGGCATCGGACTCGGTGACATCCAGAAAATATATTACCATAGTTCCCATCATCTGCGTTTCCGTTTCGTAATTGTGTAGCGACAAGAATAGTTAAACAAATAAATTCAATCGTAAGTAAATTTATTTACGACACATCACCATCCACATCATTAATTAGATGGACTAGAAACTATGTGTCTGTTTATCTTACATTTCCTAGAAGCGGATAAGTGAGTTGAAAGACACCAGCCCCCTTCATGGAGACATGCTCGCAGTGGTCGACCTCATGCATAATTATCAGCGAATGTTGACGAGTCGCCAATTTTTGTCCCGCTTGGCAAATTAACTTTTTTAGTGACTGTGCCTGGGGTTTGAAAATCAAGAGATAATTATTACATACATTTCATCCGGGATTTGATTTGAGCTTATACATAATCCTAAATATTTACCTTGGCGCACAGATCCGCTGAAATTAGCAATCCCGTCACTTCCAAAGACAAAAATAACAGCAGGTAGATTCCAAAGAAGGAATCCAAACCACTCGTGAAGAGCAGCTCAAATTTGGTTGGAAGGAATAACATGACGCAACAAACATAAGCTAGTAGGAATGAGATCCCGTATATTTCATTCAGTTCATGTGCAAATCTTTTCAACCGCTTGTAGTCCTTGCATATCCGAAGCCATTCTGAACGGCCAATTTGCTTTTGTTGTTTGTTTGCCATTGTCACTATGACCACATCCACGGATTTCTTATAGTCCTTGCACATCAGCCACAACGTAAAACATCCGCATAGTAAGAAAAACTCAGCCAGGATATCCCTCATGAACCCATTCATTATGACAATCAGATACAATACAATTATTAGGTAATCCATGAGAGAAACATTTTCGGTAACAAAGTTCTGATCCGACAAGAGCAACCTTTGCTTGGCCTGACGCAAAGTTGAGTTAGACCATGCTTCTGAATTAATATGAATGGAGATGTCATCATCAATTCGGAGTATCCCAAATGAACAGAGGAAGGCCAGGAGAATGCAGATGGAACACTTCAGAATGAGTCCCTTTAAAATTAAAAATACACATTAGCTAGTTAACATAATTCTGTCAAAGATTTCGCTCAATTTAATTAGAATATTACTCTCACCTTAGGTCTGACTGACACCTCCCATTCAGAACGTGACATTGACCTTGCCTTCGAATTTATAATTGATTTGGTCAGCTTAAGCTTATTCATCAAACCACACAGGCTGGATTGCCTTTGCCAGGCAACCCTGGTCACAGCACCCACAAGGGAGAGATATACAAGCCCATTCATCGTTTCAAAATATAGCTTAACATTGAATTTATCTCCTTGGTTTGCCGACAACTCTGCCCAGGCGGCTCGTAAGTAGCCTATGGCGGAGTAGAGAATGTACGCGCAACTTGACAGTCCACATACGATCTCAACAAATTTACCAAAAAAAATAAAATGGTTATAAATTATGCCGATATAATTATGTTATTTTATAAAAACAAATGTGATGCTTACAATTTGAAATTTATTGTGGTGGATATTGAACAGGCCAGTCTTCAAATCTGCTTCCAGTTTGAACGGAACAAAACAAAGACGATAGCCCAAATGAAAATAGTTAGAGAGCAGCCAAGTATAAGGTCCTTGTCCAATTCTCGTTTTTTGATGTTTCTTGAACAAATGAGAACGATTGCGGTCAGATCCCTTCATCATATTGGTGATATAGGTCAGGTAAGTGAGGAAATGAGAGCACCGAAATATGGAAGTACTTTTTGACAACAGGCAGGTTCCAGCGCGAGAAAAATGGTCTAATGTTATTGGTTGAATGCTGCATAGGCAACTGAGCAAAATCGATAATTCATTTCCCTTGCCTGGAAACCACTTATTACAATATCAAAATTCAAAACTGATATCGTAATGATATTAGAATCGGAAACGGCCAAACGATATTAAGCCAAATGAAATTTAATTTTGCAAGCCCACAGGACAAAGGTAGTAGAAATTAATTCCAACAAGTTTTGGTAGAAGGGAAATGGTCAAACAAACGTTCGTAGAAATAAACTCCCTCCATCTTTGTTAATTAAAAGGATCTAACATTTAAAATAGTTTTCATTTTAATTGCCTAATATTGACTACATAATAAAATCCCCGTCCAAAAATATGATTACAATATTAATTAATAATTATTGATGTCGAATATATATATTTTGCCCTGGCCAACTTCCACGAGCGTAATTCTTCCATATTTCATCAGCAGCCCTAAAATTGCCAAAACGTACATGAACGTCAATATCATATTGCTTAGAACATTTGTTTAAAATTCCAGTTTTCAATAGACAGTTGTCATGGCATTATAAATCCTTACTAGAACACCGGTCACGCAGTTTATGAAAGGGTCCCATTTCACGCAAGCGTCATCTATGGAAAGTTTCTTTACCTCCGGATCTGGAATCAAGTTTGAATATATTTATTAGCACATACCACTGCCAGGAATCTTTGTGGCGACTTCTTTACATTTATTTTTATTAACTAGTATGCTAACTTACGGTCTACCACGCATTTCTTCATTCCCTCCCCAACCTTAGCCATGAGCTTCTCGGCTGGCTCCCCTCCGGCCCCTTTATCGTACCCATTCATACGCAATAGAAGTCTCACGAACCTTTTAATGTCTGGCTCGTCCCCGTTCTTGTCATTAGCCGGGTAATGATTAAACATTCCGTTGGATCCCAGCATGCATGCTTTGTGACAAGTACCCTACATAAAGCCACAGTTATATTTGATTACTGAAAAAATATTCAAAAGCGGACAATCCAATATCGTTGTAACTAGTTATTATTACCCGTTCTTCTTCAGCGTCTTTACAGTAACTCCATTGACTCTTTCGCCATTGCAATCTCTCCTTTTGCTTTGCCTCCGGGAAGTGATTCGGATGGCATGTGAAATCCGGAAAGATCTTTTCATTGTCCTTGGCAAGGCTCTCCAAAAAAAAAAACAATTAGAATGTACCAGAATTTATAATTAATTATTTGTAACTGGTCATGTGTTATATCTAATTCTTCACTTGTCCTTACCACATATGCCATAAAGATGAGCATAAGGATGACATGAACTACGTGAAGGCTCATTTCAGCTAGGGTATTGTTGAACTGTTGATAATTTTTAAATTGGATGGAATTTCTCTAATCCACGATCGGATTTTAGATTTACGACAGGTAAAAACAAGTTTGCGCAAATCGTGTTTGCTGAACGTAACGAATGTAGTTGAGCGGCTAACGAGCGGACGTGTGAATGTGAATGTAAGGATGATGCTAGTACTTGAATTAACTACGTTGTTTGAGTATTACGTATCCAAATGTTTTCGTTTGACGTCTAATGCTAATGATTCGCGATTATTGAAATGCATCATATCCCAAGTAGTAAACTTTATCCACTTGTAAATTCATACAAATCCACCTTCAAAGATTTACACAGTCGTCCAACTTCATAATGGCTTGACAGAGACTACGCAATGCAATCGCTACGCTGTTAACTTGAAGCAGGAAGTTTTGAGTGCGTTTAGGTAACCTTTTAGGCTATTATGATTTTCGTTGATTCTGATTGGGATGTTCGGGAAAACTCATATATGTGACAATTCTATGCACTGTCCTGAAACTTTGCGAGTTAATGTTTCAGGTAAAAATTGCTAAATTGAACGGTATTAATAAATTATTATTTTTCAATTTTGGTCTTTTCGTTCATGTTTCATATTACGTATCATATTTCGGGAAAATATCTTTCGAATATAACCAATAATTGTACTCGTCTTCATCCAACAACTTCGGAAAGTACCAAGAAATGTTATTTAATCATCATCCGAATATCTTTAGAAAGTACAGAATAAACTCGATCACTACCATCCGAATATCATACGGAAGTCCGAATAATTGCACTCATCATCATCCGAATATCTTCGAAAAGTGCCGAATAATTGATCTCATCATCATCCAAATACCTTTGGGAAGCACAGAATAAATGCGATCATCACCACCGAATATCGTCGGAAAGAGCGGAATAATTTTACTCATCATCATCCGAACATCTTTTGAAAGTACGGACTAAATGCAAACATATTTCATAATATTTATCATATATTGGGCAAATATCTTTGGAAAGTAACGAATACTTGTACTCATCATCATCATCCGAATACCTTTGGAAAGTACAAAATAATTGTACTCATTGTCAACCAAATATGTTCGGAAAGTATCGAATAAATGCGATCATTGTCATCCGAGTATCGTCAGAAAGTCACGATTAATTGTACTCATCATCATCCGAATATCTTGGAAAACAAACGAATAATTCTATCATCACCATCAGAATATCGTCGGAAAGTACCCAATAATTGTTCTCATCATCATCCAACTGTCCGTAGAGAGTACAGAATAATTCTATCATCATCCAAACAAGGAATCGTAATCTTCTGCTCATCATCATCTGAATATCTTTAGAAAGTGCAGAATAATTCTATCATCATCCAAGTATCTTTTGAAAGTAAAGAATTATTGTACTCATCATCATCAAACTACTTTTGGAAATTCCAGAATAATTTCATCATTATCATCCAAATATCTTCGGAAAGTACCAAAAATGTTCTAATCATCATCCAAATATCTTTGGAAAGTACAGAATACTTGTTTTCATCATCATCATCATAACATTACGTGTTATGTATGTTGTCCTTAATAAATATGGCAAATTCAAAATTAAAATTTAATTCATCAAAATCTCTTTGGAAAGTACAGAATAAATGCAATCATCATCATCTAAATATCTTCGGAAAGTGCCGAATAATTGTACTCATTATCATAAAAAATATCTTTGGAAAGTACAGAATAAAACCAATCATCATCATCTGAATATCGTCGGAAAGTGACGAATAATTGTACTCATCATCATACGAATATCTTTGGAAAGTACAGGATAACTCTATAATTATCAAAATATCCTCGGAAGGTGCAGAATAACTGAACTCATCATCATCATTCTTATATCTTCGGAAAGTGCCGAGTAATTGAACTCATCATCATCGGCACTTTTCCGAATAATTCTATCATCATCCGAATATCTTCGGAAAGTACAGAATAAACGCAATCATCGTCATCCGAATTTGTTCGGAAAGTGCGGAATTATTGTACTCATCATCATCATCCAAATATCTTCGGCAGGTACAGAATAATTGTACTCATCATCATCATCCGTATATCTTTGAAAAGTGCCGAATAATTCTATCATCATCCGAATATCTTCGGAAAGTGACGAATAATTGTGCACATCATCATACGAATATCTTTGGAAAGAACAGGATAATTCTATCATCATCCAAAAATCCTAGAATAATTGTACTCATCATCATCATCCAAATACCTTAAGAAAGGGCCGAATAATTTTATCATCATCATCCGAATATCTTCGGAAAGTGCCGAATATCTGTACTCATCATCATCCGAATATCTTGGGAAAGTACAGAATAAATGCAATCATCATAATCTTTGGAATGATCCAAATAATTGTATTCATCATAATCCGAATATCTGCGGGAAGTACAGAATAATTCTATCGTCATGCGAATATCTTTGGAAATTACAGAATAAATGTACTCATCATCATCCATATATATTCGGAAAGTGCAGAATATATTGCAAGTGAAGCAACAAACATTGGCTAGGAATGAAATCCCGTATATTTCATTCATCCCATGTGCAACCCTTTTCAGCCGCTTGTAGTCCTTGTATGTTCGAAGCCATTCGGGATGGCCAATTTGTTGCTGCTGCTTGTTTGTCATTGTCATAATGACAGCATCCACGGATCCCTTATAGTTCTTGCATATCAGCCACAACGTGAAACAGCATAGTACGAAAAATGTAACTAGGATATCTCTCATGAACCCACCCAGATACAATGTAATTAACAGATAATCTCTGAGAGAAACATTTTCTGTCACGAACGCTTGGCCCGACGCAAAGTTGAGTTAGACCATGCTTCTGAATTAAGATGAATGCAAATGTCATCATCAATCAGGAATATCGCTTATGGACGGAGGAATTTGAGGAGAATGCAGATGGAAAATTTCATAACGAGTCCCTCTAAAATCAATAAATACACATTTACCTTGCATCCGGATTTATAATTAATTTGGTCAGCTTCAGCTTATTCATCAAATCACATTGGCTGGATTGTCTTCGCCGTATTAACCAGATATTAAGCAAAGTAAAAATTAAATTTACATGTTACAATTAGAATGTAGGGCAAATTAATTTTTAGAAGTTTTGGGAGAAGGGAAATATAAAAACAAACGTTCATACAAATAAACTCCTCCCATCTTTGTCCAGAAAAGAGAATCCAGTACATTTTAAATGGTTATTTTAATTGCTTCATATTGGCAACATAAAAAATCACATAAATAATGATATTAATAAAATATATTAATTAGTAATAATTAATGTCGAATATATATGTTCCAATGTCCCAGAACTCGGTCCTCCCACATTCCATCAGCAGCCCTACAATTACAAAATGTACATGAGCATCAACATCATTGCGTATAACATTCATTTCAAATTCCAGTTTTCAATAGACAATTTGCCACCAAATTGAAAATCCTTACTAGAACACTGGTCACACAGTTTAGGAAAGGGTCCCATTTGACGCAAGCGTCATCCATCGTGAGTTTCTTAACTTCCGGATCTGGAATCAAATTTAAATAAATGATTAGCAAATATCACCACCTGGAATATTGTGACAAATTTTGTATTTTCTTTTTAGTTTTTGCTAAAAATGCTAACTTACGCTCTTCCACGCATTTCTTCATTCCTCCCGAACCTTATCCATGGCCTTATGAGCTTGCTCCCCTCCAGCCTCATTATCATACCCATTCATACGCAATAGAAGTTTGAGAAATCTATTAATGTCTTGCTCGTCCCCGTTCTTGTCCTCAGCAGGATAATGATTAAACATTCCATTGGATCCCAGCATGCATGCTTTGTGACAACTACCCTACATAAAGCCACAGTTACATTTTATTACTACATAAAAAACATTCAAAATCGGACAATCCAATAACGTTGTAACTAGTTGTTATTACCCGTTCTTCTTCCGCGTTTTTACAGTTCTCCCATTCACTCTTTTGCCATTGCAATTTCTCCTTTTGCTTCGCCTCCGGGTAGTGATTCGGGAAGCATGTGAAATCCGGAAAGGGCTTGTCATTGGCATTGGCAAGGCTCTGCAAAATAAAACAGTTGGAATGTGTCATAATTTATGCTAAATTTTTTATTAACTTTGGTCATGTTTTATAACTAAATCACTTGTCCTTACCACCGATGCAATGAAGATTGCCATAAGAATAGCATGACCTACTTGAAGGCTCATTTCAGCTGGAGTATTTCTGTATTGTTTTTAATTTTTAAATTGGATGAATTTTCTCTATTCCACAATTTGAGTTTACATTTACGACAAGTCACAACATGTTGCGCAAATCATTTGCGTTTGCTAACAAAGTAATGAATGCAAAAACTGTAACGATGTGATGTGTGAATGCAGCAATGATGTTTGTACTATAATTACTTACGTTGCTTTTGTATTCCAACTGTCGTCTTTTGACTCAATTATTAAGCGATAATTGAAATGCATCATCTCCGAAGAAGTAAAATTGACAACAAGAGGCGCGACATGTTTTATTTTATTATCGGATCTCCTTGGATGCCAACTATGAAAATAGTTGATAGTTGTTTTGATGTCCCTGCACTCTGCGCCAGGTTGAGAAGAGAGAACATAACTGGCCGAAGAAATGAACATTCGTTTCAGTTTCGAAATTTATGCGTAGTTTGAAAGACAATTTAGTACAGAAAAGAATCATGCCATTTTGATTTTTTTTAAAATAAACTGTTTGTCTATACCACTTAATTATACTTTATATACAACTTATCCATTTATCAGCTTGCACGAACGTTTCAATTATACCCCACATAAGGTAATATTATTTTTACACGATTTGGGGTTTCACATCTAAATTTTAGAAAATCAGCAGAGCACTAACCAAGTTGCCCACCATGTTCCCCATCACATCCAAGACAAATGCCTTGTAAATTGCCTGGAATGGATAATACCTAATCGCAAGCCTTCTAATTGCCCTAACCTGCAACACACGAATTTTCATTTCCTTTCTCCTCTCCCCCGTTACAGCGGTCACATGCTGAGTTTCTGTGGCATCCCTGGACTCTTGAATGGACTGGGTCATTGCTTCACCTGGGCTGGTCATGAAGGTTAGCAACAAGACATATACCGTCATCCCAATCGCCCCAAAGCTTGCAATGAAGACGTAGGCCAAGAAGGGTGTCTCAGCGTACTTCTTGACCACAAGCCACCAGAGGACAACCAGTACCCAAAAGACGATTGACTCAGCAGCCCGCCTCTTCAAGCACCTTTCCCCAGACGGAATACAGGATTGACGCAGAGCGATATCCCAATATTAGCTCCCTATAAGTGAGCCCCGGTAATTTGACCACCGAATCTTGAGCCGAATCTTGTAGAATACAACGCAGAGGGTTGAGATCATCGTCCCCAACAGCCTGGTCGTCTCGAAGCCCACCAGCAGGGTAACAACTCGGAAGAGGATTCCACCCCAAATCCAAAATTGGTTTTGCATTGGTTTTGCTCCTCTTCTGGACTGCTCCAGCTGTGAATATCTTGCAGGATGAAGTAGTAGGGATCCATGTGCAGTGGCACACTTACAAGTATGATGGCCCATGGACAGATCGTTGCAATCATCAAACCCGGGATGATGATCACCTCCAGTAAGTTGTGTTTATAACTGGGAATGGGGTAACCTGCGTAATTGGGCAATGATAAAACAATTAGATAATTTGCATTAAGTAAATTCTTCCGTCAAGTCATGAAAGGTCTACCATTTTGAACTGCATCCAGTTGCCGCAGAGTATCACTGAGAAATCGGTTCACGTCCCGATTGCCAAAGTGGAACAAAGAGAGGAACAATGATAGCCCGACTGCGGTTAAGGTACAAATGAGTATCGCGATTTTGGTCACGCCCAAATCTTCTCGTTCCCCGATGAAATAGTGGGAGCCGATCACGTATGTTGTTGCACTCGTCATATTAGCTGCTAGGCACATGTTGATGATGAATATTGTGGAATTCTCCCGAAATGATTTGCTTTTCTTGATTAGCCCTGTTTCTAGATCCCATTCAAATGGGAGGGGAGCCATGTAGCCAAAGCCGGAGTTAAAGATTTGGAAATATGCTTTCTGGACCTTGGTTAGCATTTCTGATCAAAACGATTGGGATATATCCCAATTCAATGCAAATGGAAAGTAGGTAGTTTGATACTGACATGGAAAGGATTTCAGGTGTAGCACGAACGGTGGTATGTTAGAATATACATCTGGTAGAGAATTTTTTTCTGCGTCTAACGTGCTGTAAGTTAGTCTGTCAATCGCAAATTTGCCTAAGTAAATTAACAAGCAAATTAATTTAATATTAATTGTAATACATGGTAGGGCCGCTATGAATAATCCTTTCTTTTGGATATTGCGTGCACTTTCTCTTTGCATAATTGCTCCCTTCATCCATAAATGTTACGCTGTAAATGTGTACCAAAATTTGAATGTGTAATTTTCTTGTTACTAATTCAAGTGCAACATAATTACTAATTGTAACTGTGTTACTTTCGTCTTATCCAAGATCAGCGCTAACATATAATAATGAATGATTATAACAGAATTAGCAAAAATTGAACCTGATAAATTTCTTAAAACGCGATTCTATTTATCTGAAATACATGCTAACCGCTAACGTCATATAATAATGTAATTCCGATGCCATCCGTAGCATGCCAGAACAAAAGATTCCCAAACACTTCACTCATTTCCTTAATGCCAGGATTTCAATTGGCTTATCCATTGCGGCTATGCTTACCGTAGTTGATATTTAATTAACTTATCTGTTAATTTACTCGGACAAATTTGCGATTGACAGAATACCTTATAGCACGTTAGACGCAGAAAAACATTCTCTACAAGATGTATATTCTCACATAGCTCCGTTCGTGCTACACCTGAAATACTTTCCATGT